>JAQIXX010001052.1:0-40241 GCA_034700605.1 Willowsia nigromaculata
GATGATGTTGGCGTTCTTGGAGTGCGTTCCTTGCACCACACACTCTCACTCACACACACAGAGTACTAGTGTTCCTATATGGGATGGAGTTGTTAGACAAAGTTGACCCAGAAGTCTGGACAAGCTGAGTTTTCAAACAAAAGGTTGTTAGCTCGCCAAGTGTCAGAAGAAAAGATACAGTGAGGATAGAAGAATAGATGTTGGGATATGGAAGAGGTGCTGGGATAGAAGATATTTGATATTGTATTTCGTTTTGACTTGTAGTAACTTGGGATATACCTCCTAGGTACATGTATTATATTATAGTCGCGTTCGCGTGTGTGTGTGTGGGAAAAGTGGGAAAAAAGACAAGCCTTTTACTCTGTTACCTTCTCTGTAATTCAACAAACGCATGGATTATGTACATGACAGTGTTGCTGGCCTGCTGGCGGCTTGCTCACCAGAGAGAAGAGAGATGCTCCGTAGTAGGTACGAGTCAGCGTACGAATGGCCATGTAGTTGGAAAATTTTGCGGAAACATAGACGTAGAAGCTTGGTTTGGAGAAGAGAGCTCCCTTCACCTTCTACGCCGATATATTTGTGACCACATTATTATATCCATTCCGTGAGATGAGAAATAATATAAATGCACAACAATATCAGATACCTATATGATATGCCTATGTGTACATTATAAATGTATGGCGTTATGTACTATGAGATCATGACATGAAAGTTTAGTGTTATATTATTGTGCACTTATGTGTATTGAATAGAAACCGGGGAGGTGGAGATCCTGTAATATGTCGGCTTGCTTGGCTTGGTTGGTGCTTGTATTAGCAGCAGAGTCGAGTCTTTGCTGCTGCTGTTGTCTTTCCTCCTCATCATACATAATACATTTTTGTAAAATGTCTTCTTGTGTTTTACTTTTACTTGTGTACTTGTGTCTCTACTGAGAGGGAGCGTAGTACAAGCGTATACGCTACATTTTGGGGTTTTGTGGGGCTCTCAATGAAGCAAAGTGATATGGAAGAAGATGACGACTGTGCTCGTCATTATAAATGTTAGTTAATGAGGGGAAGCTTGAAGTGGAGAAGAAGAGAGTGAATGAATCTTCTGTCGATGGTGCACGGAGAAGAGAACTATAGATACCCATCTTTGAAGAAAGACGTATGAATACAGTATAACACTTGTACATGAATGATAAACGCACAATCTTTGTCCGAAATTATAATGAAAATTCTCTACAATTAAGGAAGAAACTTAAATGATGAAAAGTATAAATAGCAATAATGAACGGAGTTGCAATTAATGGGAGCATGTCAGAATTTATATTCTCTTTACACATTTAACCAATGAACGTCTTTTACTTGACAAGTTTTACGAATTTTTATCATATTAGAGCCTTTACAGTTGCAAGCTAACTACATGTGGTTTAAAAATAGATAATGGAAACGCTACTGCGTAAAAAAATTAATGTTTGTTGTGAGCTCATTTTATGACATGTTTGCAAATCACAGATTCGTAATATAATGAATGATACAATCCAACTATTGATGGTATACGTACAACAAGCTTCAAAAATTCTCTTTAATTCGCTCAATCAAACAATCACAATATTTTTGGATGCCCTAAAATCAAGAAAAATAAATACATGCATCTAAAAGACAATGAAGCATAATGAAGAGACGAGAAGACACGAAATGTAAAGCATACAATAAAATTTTGCTGTTTTGCCTACACTGCAGTGATGCTGTTTGTGTGCTTGCTATATTCATGTATTTTTTATTCCGAAAACGATGATGATAATATGATGATGTCGATGACGCCTGCTTGGTTCGTTTCGTTTAGCTGTAATATTGGTGGTGTGGCGGTGAGACTTCTTGCTGCTACAATTGAGAATTGTGTGGTGAGTGACTGTGAGAATTCGTGCACCTCTTTCCTTCGTCCTTATAGATTTAGATTGAGTTTTGTACTTTTAATAGCTAATGGCTAGATATTGACTCCCCCTCCCCCGAGCTATGATAGTAGCTTCTTCTCCACCACAATAAGCATCTCCCTATTTAGGATTTTGCTCGCTGGTATCTATGATTATATTGTTTCACGCGTTTTAGGTGGACTCTGGAATCAAGTTGGTTACGTTACATTACTTCATGCTCATCGGTTTGTTTCAATTCATATAGTTTACCATTCCCTTGTCCAAAAAAGCGTGCTATCAATCCGTTACAGTATCATTATTTAAACAATGTTTCAATTTATGTTTTTACGAAAACATGCGCAAAAAATTAAAGACATAAATTAGCTAACGAATTTCACAAATGTTTCATAATTTCAGTAAACCTTGATTTATGTCATTTGTAGTATGAATACTCATTAATTTTTTAAATATTAATACCTATCTAGCTTCAGAACATACAAAACAAGCATTTAAAATTTAAATAAATAGTTACGCACACATTATCGATAAAACATGTTAGCTTAAGCTTCAACCTACTAATTTTCAATGAAAACATATATCTACGTGAGAGCTTGAGAACCCAATGATTTCTACGGGTAAAAATATAGTTTAAAATCGAATACAGGGTTATACGAGAATATCTAGAGATTCATATGCATATATTGTATATGCAAACAGGACAGGACTGCAAAACATTACACCGTTTTCAGGTCTCTTATCAATTCTATCCAAATATTAAGATCAGGAGTCATTTATCGAATGTTACGAATAATACTTCCACTTTTCATTTCATGTTAGTTTTTAATTCTTGTATGTAGTATCCCTTAGGCGTAAGTCGACATATTCATTAAAAGTCAGGAAAAAAGTTGAAATGAAATGATACAGCTTCACTTTTGCATTTTTTAGTTTTTGATTATTACATAAAACATGGTAAAAGAATGCGTGCAACTATCTGTTTTGGAATTAAAATATGTATGTTCTGCCGGTCTGCTGTGGATGACTCAAACATAAAACTAGTGATTACAAAGAAACCAATAAATGCCCTAAAAATCTATAATAATTAACAAAGTGTTAATCAAACTCATTTATCTCATATTAAAGATTCGATTTTTATCCAGCTTCAACTGTCAGAGTCAAGAGCAAACCCAAGTCTTGGAGCATAGATAGACCACTGCCACCAGACCCAAAGTAGAGATATAATTCCCATTTTCTTTTCGCTCACTGAGGCTTCATTTTCATTACAATGGAATGAAATGGAATAGCAACATCACCCATTGTAGGCTTGTTAGGTATCCGTGGACTCATGAAAGACTCTTTAGACAAGCAGAAATACATACATACTATAGAATACCTTTAAAACAAAAATGTCTGTGTATAGGTTTGGCAGGCACAGAAAAAGGGGTGCTGGTTTTAACCAGCAACTGTCAAATTCCCGTGCAAGTGGAAAATGGTGATTCGGGTATGTATGTATTGCTCATGTTGTTTTAGCTATTAAAGTATGTACATACATAACCGGGTGGGTGCATGATTTCACTAGTATGTAGATAGTTTAAGCAAGATAAATTTTTATACGCATACAATCATGGTGACTTATGCTATGTGTTTATTTGGCCTATGTACATGAAAACTACACACATTATTTAAAGCAAATCGACAGATTAATGAAAGGATGAAGATACACGTACAATTAAATAGTTTTTACTGTTTGCATGCTAAATATTAAAAATATAGCTATTGGACTTTTAGATCATTTACCGTTGCAAAGTCCTTTACAAGCTGGTTAGGTTAAATGAAAGACAGATTTGGAAATGAAAACAGCAAAGACGATAGTGCATGGTAGAAGAGAAAGCATAAGCTAAACTTTCCCCGGCCCCTCGAAATATTCTCAGTAGCTTGCTTGCTAAGCTTTAGCACGGGCTTGGGTAGGTCACATAGTCACAGAAGAGGCAAACAAATGTAAAATGTGCATTGCTCCTGCCACCATCAACCAAGATGATAAAACGCGTCTTCGGACCCCCGGAGAAATTCTTTCATTCCAATTTTTCTCTTCCACTAATGTCAAGTTTGCTTTCTACAGAATATGAAATGAATTTTGGAGTTGAGGCAAACAAGACGAAAAGTTTGACAAAAAGTTTTGCTTGTTCTACAATAACGCATAATTATGTGGTTCTTAATTAAGGGAAGTGCCATGTTGCACCCCTCCTCTTCATGTCTCCTCTTGTGCAACAATGCAATAGCGCGATGCAAGAAAAGCTTGCTTATGCTACTGCATATTATGAACTCTTGCATACACTCTTGCACTACTCCACACTTTACACCTTTCTTCATGCCTCAGATTCCTACCAATGATGATGTCGCAAGTTGTAATGCACAGAGAGACATCAACACTTTTATTCCTCAACTAGAAGATGAGGAGCATTCCCCTCTGCCAAAACATTTCAGCCCCCGCAATCTTTAAAATACAAGTATTTTCCCTACAATAATAATATTTTCATCTGTTCAAGTATGTCACCTGCCTATATGCAAATTGTAAACAGTTAAATAAACATTATCAGGTGTTTTTAGGTTGTTGTTAGTGGATGAGATGAATGTCAGCGTATTTTAGTGATTGCTAATAATCGTTTGTCCAAATCCCTCTGTTAACTCTTCAGAGCATGTGCATTTGTCTAGTTGTGGAAGATTGACAAGTGGATAATCGACACAAATATTTAAATTTGTTGGATATCTTGCGAACAATCTTGCGTTTTTGATGAAAACCATCAAACAATCACGATTAGTGAATAATGTGCAGCTTTTGAATCGTGAACCTAACTGACAGAGGAACTTTACACGCATTAGGGGAAAGAAAGGAAGTATTGGAAAGTATTTCAAGATAGCAATAAACATCAATAGATGTCCGTTGACGTCTTTGACCCATCAGTAGTACACACTTTCGAGAACGCAACAGATCCAAACTGGAGACTTTGGACATCATGGCCACTTCGAATAATCAAGATGCATGGTACCTGGCATTATTGGGACTCGCTGAGCATTTTCGAACGTCGACCCCTCCAAATATCAAGTGTTGCATCCAGTGTCTTCAGGCTGTTTTCAACTTTAAGCCACCACAACGGGTAGAAGCCAGAACTCACCTGCAACTGGGCACTATACTGTTAACACACACTAAAAACATTGAATTGGCAAGGACGCATTTAGAACAAGCGGTAAGAAAATTTGGACAGAATTTGGTTCGGTTGATTACTAAAGGCAGTGTTGAATGTACATTTTGACCTTGCCCTAATCTGGGTATGATACATAAGCATAATAATTATTATAGTAGTTGAAAATCATGCTGATCATTCAGTGTTTTTATAATTTTAAAATATTTTCTCGTAAATTTTAGTGGCATTTATCGCAGACCATCAATAATTTTGATGAGGTCAAATTTGAAGTAGCCAGTACTTTAGCACAACTGTATGAAGAACAAAGTCAGTCCACTCTGTCAAAACCACTGTTACGAAAAGCTATTGAGCTATCCAATGCAAGCTGCTACTGGCATTGCAGACTTATATTTCAACTAGCGGTGAGTTACAATCTTTCAATTATATTTTAAATATGTTATTAAACGTTTCAACACACTATGCAAATCAAATTTGAATGAATTTTTTATATAATTGCTTAAAATCTCTTTCTTTTGCAGCAAATTCATGCTTCAGAGAAGGATTACCAGTCAGCATGTAGTTTACTAGGATTTGGAGTTGATTATGCAGAATATTCAATGGCTCATTACACCAGAGTATTGTTTTTGTTAAGTAAAGGGATGGTAAGATTGAAATTATTTATCGTTTACCTATATATCCAATAACCGAACCTGTAATCCAATAAAAATAAATTTTGTATGTTTTTCTAGCTTTTGCTTATAGCCAAGCGATTTCAAGAAGTTCATCCACTCCTTCAGCAAGCAAGTTTGCTTGTGGAAGCCTGGCAAGGGAATCAACATCAAAAGGAATATCTTAAAGTATTCTTCTTAGTCTTACAGGTAATTAATGACCAATTCTAAGTACTACAGATTTCTGTGAATGCTGTGTGTGTTGTACTATTTTAATATAAACTATAATTTTAAGGTTTGTCATTACTTAATGGCTGGGCAAATAAAAAGCGTTAAACCAAGTTTAAAGCAGTTACAACAGAGTATCCAAACTATAACTCAACCTAGTTGGCCATCAGATGACGGTAAATATTTTTTTACAAAAGCATGCACACATTTTTTACCCAATACAAATACTGAACTGAAACTAAACCTGTTAATTTCCATTGCAGAAATTGTAGCTGAGAATGTTGGAGATATGTTCATGTGGATGCCGAAGGAACATCTTTGTGTGCTCGTTTATTTAATTACTGCAACACATTCTATGCAGGGTGGTTATTTGGATAAGGCTCAAAAGTATACAGACAAGGCGCTTATACAGATTGAAAAATTGCGAAGTAAGATTTTATTACTGTACTTATTCATGTAATCTAAGATATAAATCTAACTATTTGGATGTTAATTAAAACTTACTTTCTTGTAGTTTTGGAGCAGCAACCCATTTTGAGTACTTTCCAGCTACTTTTATTGGAGCAAATAATAATGTGCAGACTTGTTATGGGGAATAAAACAATGGCACTGCAGGTAAAATTACGCTGTTATTTTTTTCGAAAGTAAAGAATCAAAATGTCTTTATTCTCGGTCTATGTATACTCTACAGGAAATTTCTCAAGCATGTTCTCTTTGCCAACAACATCCGAGACTGCTTACGACTCATAAAGCTCCGATTCATACTTTGTTGGGTCTGTATGCAATGTCAATGAATTGCATGGAAGCTGCAGAAGTTCAGTTTACCACAGCTCTAAGAGTAAGCTATCGGAATTCATAACAACTTATAAAATAACTAAAACACTAATGTTTGAAAATAGTTTTAATTCCATGTCATTGTTATAATTACCGTAGTCATCTCAAGAACGAGAGCTGTGGACATTCATTCACCTAAATCTTGCTATTGTTTATTTGCGGACGAAACGCGAACAAGAATTTCAAAGCTTGATGGACCGCATAAACCCGGAAACATTACCTTCTGCATCTCACAGTCTGAGGGCAGCCGCATACTATGTGCAAGGGCTGCAATCTTTCTTTCAAGCCAGATATAATGACGCAAAGTAAGATCGCAATTAAAACTCAAGAGTGGTGAACTACACTGTATTATTTTAATTTGTATTAGAAAATAGTAAGTACAAAATTGCATATTATTTCTTTCAAAAAACAGGAGGTACCTGCGTGAGAGTTTGAAAATGGCCAATGCTGAAGACCTAAACCGACTAACATCCTGTTCGTTGGTTTTGCTTGGTCATATTTTTCTATCATTGGGAAATAGTAGAGAAAGCATGAATATGGTCACACCTGCGATGCAACTTGCGTCGAAAATTCCTGATGTGCATGTACAGTTGTGGGCATCAGCAATTTTGAAAGGTAAATGAATCAAAATCGAAAATGTTGTCTCTAGATGGATCTATATTTTAAAACTGTAATTGTACTTAATTCTTCTATTTTTGGTACACAGATCTGTACAGACTTTGTAGTGAAGCTGCACGAGAAAATGAGGCATATCAGATGCATTGCAATTTTTCTCAAATGCTGTTAAAGGATCATTTTACGGCTTCCCAATTATCTGAGCATGGTTTAATTCACTGGGTCGATGGAGATTTCCCTGTTCCAGTGGGACAAGTGCCAGCTCTTCCCTCATCATCCAATGTAATGATGTAAGCCCGAGCCCGCATACACGGGCATCGACGGGAGGTCTTGATTTTTACAACCTGGATTTTTTACAAGCTACCTTAGCACCATCACTTACTTATCCTACAACTATTGCATAATGAGATTTCTTTTCGTATTTCGTATTCTTTTGACACAGTCTCTGATTACATTTTTTTGAGTTCATGAGTTTCTACCATTCGATATTTATTGTATGATGATATTGATTATATATGCATATTATATAATACATAATATTTATAGGTTATCATTTCTTTTATTACTACATCGAATGGCCAGAGGCGTGTGTACAAAGTTGGTTGAACGTTAACCAAATTAAGTGTTAGCGTAATGATGCATTTATTTACTCGTCTATATTAGAAGTGAAATGTGTGATTTGTTATTTGAATGTGGATGCGAAGAAAAAAGTATTATTTAAATCTCGGTTTACTGATTTAATTTTCATTGTTATTTTAGAGACTGAATGAATCTGTAATTTAATGTCAGCGTATGTATAGTTGGTTGTTATTTATTTTTAATGTGACGTAATATATACTTTGTATTTAACATGAGGATAGCGAGTGCAATTTAATAAACTCTGCTAGAAAGGTCGTGCAATGAGTGAAAATCGAAATTCAATTGTATTTTTTATTCTTTTATTTCACATCAGTTACAAGTTCAAAATTACACTTAACACAGTTCATAAAAACATATTTCATTAATTAAGTTTAAATTTTAATGATTTCTCCGCAGCAGAAATCAGCCACCGACCGGATTTCTGTATCAACAGATTCAGGGAATTTTACTTGAAACCGTGCATATGTACCTCCAGATTTGCCCTTGGTTAACCTTTCCGGGTTGATGACGATTGTTCCCTCAACTTCTTTAATAAAGTGCCTTAAATCCGATGGTAAAACTAGAATGTGTGGCGCTTTTGTAAATTGACAATGCTTTGTCCAGAGCTGTATGTCCAAGGGTATGGATTCGTCCGGGGGATAGAGAGGGTAGAAGTTTTTCTGGGCAAGGATTAATTTGGACAAGCCTCCCAAACGGTCTGCTATGGTACTTTTGCTAATCTCACTGTTGGCCAAGTGTTTCAATACGTCCACTGAAGTAAACGCCATTGTAATACCAGCTATCTCAAACATTGCTGGGTCCGGAAGGATAGTAATTTTATCGTTTTGTTTAAAATGATAAGGAGGGGTTGGATAGACTGCATGGTGATGCGCGTCCCTAAAACTGGAGACTATGACGAGTTGAGTGCTGATATCACTGAGAGATTGGCTAATCCTTTCCAGAATACTTTCAAAGTATTCGTCGAATTTGCTTGCTACTTCTCCACCGGCGACCAAGGGATGGCAAGCGTCAACGAATGGACCCACTAGCACACAAACGTCAGGCTTGTCCTTTTTAAGGACAGCTATCAAGTCAGTCAAAGGCTCGTACTGTAATGAGTCGGTTGGTGTGAAAGGTCCAGATGCAACGATCACATTCAAAGGACGGATTTCTTGGGGCGCGACAACAGGCAAAGGCATCGGTGGAGGAACAGCAACTTCAGACACTCTTAGACATTTTGCCATTTCATTTTTTCCTTTCACAAGAACAACTTGACCAGGGAATAAGCGATATTCTTCCGCACCTGTCAAGTCAAGAGCCACTACATGACCACCGCTTGTTTCAACATCTCCTTCCAGCAATGTTGTTCCTTGGGATAATCGTCCATCGTCATTGCGGATTCTTCCAAGGAACCAGCCGTCCTCAACTGATGACACTCGTAGATCCCCAATTTCCTTATCATCATCATCATTAAGCATGTCGGCCCCAATGTGGACAAGAAGCGAATTCAGAGCTGCTGCCATGTCCATTGTTCGTTGAAACATGTACTTGAATCCTCCTTTAGGATTCATTAATGATTTTGTAGATGTTAATGGGACCACTTTAATGGGTTGCCCATTTCCTCCGGAAACGTCGCTCCAGTACTCCGACTCTTTGCATTTATACCGGAGCACAGTATCGCCGACCTTTGTTCGAACTCCATATGATGTAGATTTTTCTTCCACTGCAGGAGAGTACCCAAGTGGACTGAATTTGTTGTCTGGAGTGCTAGTGACGTTTTTGAAACGAGGATTGGTCTTCTTTTCTATTTTCGGAGTGAAGGTTTTCGTAGATGTCAGGCCGTACTGTTGGAGGACGTCGGTTCCATCGTTATCCATGTCGTCATCTGAGTCTATATCCACAAATGACGTTTGTCCAAAAACCTTAACTTTGCACTCGGCGGGCGTCTTTAGATCCAGGTCAGGAATAGCAATGCTGGGTTTATCTTGAACACCTTTTCGGTTTGAAAGCTCAAGTTTCTCAAACTCAATCAGCATCTCCTCATTGATGTCCTCTACATTTTTTGTAGCAGCAAATGCAATCCAAAATCCAGCAAGATCGTCAGCTTCAAGTGAGTACTTCTTGCACAAGTCGGCTAGCTTCGATAAAACTTTATCTGGGTTTTTTCCAATGGATAGACCATAGTCGTCGACGAACACCTCCCTCACGTTATCCAGGAGCTCAGCCATTTCCGTTTTGACCCGTGTTAACGCTATGGAAGTCTGAAATACGGAAAAAATAAAAAATATTGAAACTCCATGAGTAAAAATAATTTAAAATCATGTATTTTTCGATTATAGGCTTCTTGTACAATAGCTGAGACTGATATTGATTGGTAATCGAATGGACAAGCAAAATCAAAAAATGGAAAAAAACTACCTGAAGCTCAGCAATGGCAGACAAATCTGCGGTGGAGCAATGTAGGGCACGTTCTACAGGTGAGGCAATAAATGAGGAACAATGACAAGGTAGTTAATGTGGCTGGCTTTCTCTGATGGTTTCAATTGTTGTGAAAATCCTGAAAACAATAAAAACAATATATTTTTTAAGTATTCAACTCTAGCATTTAAGACACTGTTTAAGAACAACATAAAAATGCATTCATTTAAAGTTTGTCTCTTTACCTGCACGGAAGTGGAATCCTCCAACGTGATGAGAGTTAATGTCTTGCTCCAAATTGCAATTTCGAGCAACACACTCATTCACTCACTAAACACCAACTCGTCTCCTCGAATAATGAAGAAAGTGATGTTTTATCGTTTATCCAATAATTGCTTATCCTACATTACGATTTACATAGACTTTTACAATTAAACATTAGAATTTCTTTCAAAAACTTGAATTCTTTTCTTGACAAATACTATGCAGTTTGTCAAATGGTTCGGCTGGTTCTCGTTCCACTATTTCCCACCTTCCGCTTTTGTTCCCCACCAAAACAAGTCTGATGTGGGGATATTACATGCTTGCAGATTCAACAAACAACAAAGGCTCGTTGCTCGTTCATTTCACCTCTCTCTCATCTCAATTTTCTCAATACAGCCGCAAGATATGTATGTACTATGTACACAACACATGCACATGATTATGATACAAACAAGAAGCAAGAACTACAAATACAAATAGAGAATCATCTATCACATGGCCATATCGTATCGTATCATCTGTGCAAGGCTTTACTAGACATTAGACTGAAGCAAAACTCAACTCCGGACCGGTGTTTTTAATTGTAAAAAGTAATTTTGCCCTTCCTAATTCCCTTTCACACGGTAATTTTGAGCACGTGCAATGTGAAAGTTTCCTGTTACCTCAAGAAGATAACCCTGCCCCTGCCGTCTGCTGCGGTAGCATTGCTAAACCAAAATCGAATGTGAAAGCAAAAAATGTGTTTTTTTCTGAAGTGCATTGATTTATGACTGACCATTTTTATCACATATTTTAAATTGTAATCCATTATCCAAAGACCTTACCTTAGCCTCCCTGTAACTTCAAATGCGAATTCGTGGATAGGTTGACCAGTAGAGTATCCTGCAACTTGCGAGGCGAACTTGTTCTCTCATTATTCATTTCATTGTTAGCTGGCGTATTATTTTATTTTAAAATGATGAGTGTTTTGAGGCAAATTTCCAAACGATGTATCGTCCCCACTACAATATTACCAAATGGCATTTCAGCAGGACCGTGCATTCTTTGTTGCGAGTTCAGTAATTTTGCAGCAATGCGAATGACTATCAACAGCGCGTTAAAAGTGAAAGCAACTTGTGACACATCCAGCGGTGGTGATAAGGGAATGCTTTCGCCTGATACATTGTCATTTTGCTGTAAGCAAAAAATCATTGTGTGATGTAATATTATGCATTGCATTAGAATGATGTGGAGTTATGCAATTTAAGTGTCTAACAAACTTGTGCGCGTATGTATGTACGAGTTTCTAATTTTAATGGCTTTCTTTTATTTGCCAAAGATCAGCCACGAAGAAACGCTGGACATAGCAAGTGGGCCAATATCAAGCATGTGAAACAGGCAAATGACATGGCAAAATCTAGAGAAATTGTGAAATATATCAACTTTATGAAAGCCGCTGTTAGAGGTATAAATGATGCACTCACAAACATTTTATGACTTTTAAAGTTTCAATATTGTATATATGTTAGTATTGAATATTTTTTAATGGTGTAAATATTATAGAACATGGAAGCGCAGACCCCAAACAAAATTCCAAACTTGCTCAAATTATTTCGCAAGTGAAAGAAGCAAAACTTCCAATGGCTTCTGTAGAACGAGCGCTTCAAAGTTGGCAAGTACGAAGCGTCTTAGCGAAATAGATAATAATAGGTAAACTTGTCATTCTTTGGGTTAATAACAATTGTACATAAATTGGTTATTTTATAGGCAAAAAAGGACAATCAAAGTTGCATTCATCCTATTAAAGGTCCTGGGAATTGCATCATGTTGATCGATTTGGAAAGTCCAAATCCTGCGAAAGCTAAACAAGAACTAAATACTATCTTGAGAAAGAACAGGTAAAATAGCATTAAAAAATACAACTATTTCGGTGTGCACGGTGCATCCTATAAAACTATAAATGAAATAAAATAACCTTATATTTTATGAAATAATTTGCAGGGGTACAGTCGCAGACGATTCAGTGCTTTATATGTTCGAGCATAAGGGGCTACTTTTTTGCTCAGAAATTGATGGGAAACCTGCGTCAGAAGAGCTTTTAGATGATGCCACAATGCATGCTATTGAAGGTGGAGCAACTGATGTTCTTTTTCATAACGACCATCCTGAATTCGGCGCTGTGTTTGAGTTCATTACCGAACCATCTGCATTTTTCAAAGTAAAAGGGGCTTTGGAAAAGTTGAAATATAAATTTGAGCATGCGGAAGTCGCCTATGTGCCGAAAATATGGACGGAGTTATCTGATGAAGATATTGATGCAGCAAATAAGTTGTACTCTAAACTTACTGAGTATCCTGATGTTAACAAGGTCTATGTAAATATAGCATGAATAATATTTAATTGTTGTAATATGGCAGAGAATAAAACACGTTCATAGTCATTAGATTTTATGCTGATTTTCAGCCTCACTGATTCTGAAAACTCTACCTGGTAAATTCAGAGGTAGATAAATCACCTTTCACAAAAAAAAACAATTACGTTAGATTATGAGGGAGGAATATCGACCCGTGTTCATTTAATGTACATAGGAACTAAATCAAACCTTTTTTAAATATATGAGTAGGTTAGTTTTAGATAAGTTCCTTTCATGGCATGGCTTCAGGTTGTAGAAAGGGAAAGCTATTTAGAGTATTACCAACTTTATGCTAAAAGGCAACACACATTTTTATTTTTTAGCTGGCTTCTCGAGTAAATGGTTGAAAAGAAGTTTTGCAAAGTCTTTCACCAGGAAGTTGCAGCGAACGCAAAATTTTCATGCAAAAACGCCGTCACACCATAAGGAAAACCATGAAAACATTAACCATCATATCACGCGAAAGGTTGAATTATCATTCCGTTGTGGTAATGGTCAGTAAACGATTTATAGTCACGTAGTGGTGAAAAATAATGAACGTTTATGCCTATGCACTTCTGCACAAAATTGCAGTACGTACACTTGTAATGGAAGGAAATAGTTGTCAAGTTTCTTGTTCTTTTATAACATATTATTATGGTAAAGATGTGGGTGCGAGTTATAAATTGCTGTGCAAAGAAAAAATCCCTATATATTGCAAAGTGCAAATGCATATTACACATTACAACAAAGTCTGCCTCTGATCCTGATCTCTGGAGCAGAACATCGTTTTGTGTAAAATGTTGAAGAGCTGAAGTGCAAACGCTTCCTCAAATGGCATTGACTTGGCAGGACTTTGACGCGTCATGCTTCGATGACCGAACCGGAGAGCCTTCTTCCACTCTGCACTACATAAATAGTGTTACGTCATCATGAGATCTATTCGGATTTGCTGCTTCACATCTTAAAATGCCTTTTAGTACTACTATATTATATTTTTATATTTTGTATCGCATGAAAACCCCAAAAGGAGCTTTCTTTTCTTTATTCCGCATCTCAAAATAATTTACACAATGCCTAAATGAGCAAACGAAAGAATTAGGATTTTTGACGTTTCGTTTGCTCAGTTTTTAGCATTGCACTTTTCAATGCTCAATCATCATCTCCTGTTTCTTATTAGCAAAAAAGGTCATTAGTCATTAAGAAACCAAGTAAATCCCCGTAATACACGCTTACCAAGAATAATACCGCAAAAACAACGAAAATATATGAATTTTCAGTTTTTATGATCGGCCTTCTCATTTTGGTCACGACTTCTCAATTGTATATAATAACTTCAGTTTAGTATTTCATCTCACTCCGACAATCGTGCATGTCTCAGTATTTTCCGACCTTTCTAAGAAAAAGATTCAACAACTTGATATATAGGAGGGAAGACAAATACAATGAAAGATCATTATAAATGATTGTATAACATATATATAGAATTCTAACTTACACAAAGCAGTGATTGTGCAGAGATACATTGTATGGACTTTTAATATTATTTATGAGCAATACTACTTTTATTAGGAAATTAAAAATTACTGTCGCTCCATCAAAATTCTGCTCTGCTTGCGTGTGTGGTGTACTAGACTAGGTACTAACTTTAGCTGAAGTAATGATCAAAGTCATTATATAATGATACAAATTGTAAAACAAATAATAGATGCATTTTATGGCAGTGTCCTGTTGTACTCACTCGGTTGATTCGTGACAAAGTCATTTTTCATCAGGTTATCTGTGAGGTTGTTTAGTACAAAAAGTAAGGAACGGTAGCGCACACAACCCACTCCATAACTTGAACACCTTGACGCTGACAGCTTTCTGAATGAACTTCATGCAAAGCACTTTACGACGATGATGTCACATACAATGGCGAGAATTTGATTCTAATAGGTTTATTTATAGACTATATACCAGTACAAGAGGAGGATCCCTTGGTATCTTTGAAAAGGTGACCTCGCCTCTCCATATTTTTATCATCGCACACAAAAATAATACGTGCCTAACTAAGATTGCATAACAAATCCTCAGTGAAGTCAAGATCATTATTGTTGTTTCGTCCTGCTGGGGTTCAAGATTAAATTGAAGTAACCAACAAAGCACAAGGCAGCGCTATCTTACTTTTTTGGTTCCTTATGGCTGTGGTGCTCCAACATCTATTTTCATTCATTCAATATTGGTCAACTTAATCAGAACAGTGTACCATATCTCAAGTTGTAAGCTGTAATTGTAAGTTGATTGGGGGATTTCAAAATAAAAGTAGCTCAACTTTTGAAAATTGATTGATAAAAGCTGAATCTAGGAGAGTCAAGTGTAGTGGTGACCTTCTAACTACAGCTTAATAGGTTCTTTGAGAGTCGTGGTGGTCTCCAGCAAATTAAGCTCTTAAAGTTCTCCCGTGTAACAGGTGCGCAGACGTAAGATTTGGATTTTAGAATAAACTCTGGTGTATTTAAACTTACCTTTTTCATATTTCAAATTAAGTTAATTTCAGTTTTTACTTAGCTTCACATGCTGCAATTTAAGAAGTTGTTGAAATTTTGATTCCATGCATAATATCAAGTGAAAAAGTAGTATCGACTATCGTAAAATGGGGAATCGTGAGATTTCTGCAATTTTTGGAGCATTTATCATCTCTTTAAGTTTCTGCAATGGAACTCCGCAAGATAGGCCACTGGTAAGGAACACAGATCGTTCAGTGTATGCAAGGAGAAGTTTCGCTTTGCCGGATGTGGTCAGTGATGTTTACGAAGTTTATGTTGGTCCGTCTGTCATCAGAGTAAGCCCAGAATAGGTTTTCCATTTCAGCGCAATTCTTTATTTCATGCACAGTGATTAACGATGATTTGTCATTTTCAAATGCAGGAAAATCCTGAGAGGGAGGCAGCTGCTGTGCTTCAAAGTAAGTCTGGCGTGGAAGGCACAGTTATCTTCAAACAAATGCACCCAAACGACCCGGTACTGGTGGAAGGTAACATTACTGGACTTTCTCCTGGGTTGCATGGTTTTCATATTCATGCAAAGGGCGATATAAGAAATGGCTGTGCTAGCACAGCAGGCCATTATAACCCGTACGGTGTAAGTTTTCTTGTCGAAGTCGAGCATTTTTATGAGTCATGATCATGTCTCTTGATTCCTAAATTCACTGTTTTAATTTTTAAAGCAAGATCATGGCGCCCCAATGGACCGTGCCAGGCACGTCGGTGACTTGGGAAACATTGTGGCTGATTCATCAGGAGTAGCCGTATTTATGTTTTCGGACAATATCATTTCCTTATCAGGAATCAACTCAATTGTCGGACGAGCTGTACTGCTTCATGGAAAAGCGGATGACGTAGGACGTGGAGGCGATGCTGACAGCAAGAAAACAGGAAATGCTGGGGAACGCGTAGCATGTGGCGTAATTGGCCTGGCTTAAGTCCTTCGTCTCATGTCACAATTTACTGTTTTCTAATTTTAAAAGAATATTTCCAATCTCAAATGTACATATTTTAAATAATCACATGAATTTCATTGAAGTGATTGCAATTTTTTCTTTCTCATTGCTTTCACTATTTACCAACCAAACGTGTTACATACAGGAGAAAATAATGTAATTTGTCTTGAAATTCTGTATCATTTACATTTACCATGAAGCTAGAATAGAATGTTTAATGAAGGCGTAGCATGTGGCAAGTCTATATGTAGCAATTAAACGAATTTCGTTGTACATTCTACATACACAAAGAACCTTATTTGCTGAACCTTGTTGAATCAACTTCTGCATTATTAATTCAAGCAATATTTTGTTTCATGTGGAAAATAAATCATGAATATGGTAGTCTAGTCTCATATATCCCCAATCATTCACCATCCTAGATGCAACATGAATTATGCAATAAGTGGCCAAATGTAGTTTTTCTATATTTTGTTTTTTCTCATCTCTATTTCGCTACCCAAGTTGACTTTTACTCACTGTATGAACTTGAACTTGACATAACATCGCTTTATGCACAATACTAAAGAACATGCTCCGTTTTAAATTAACGTTTTATGTATTATAAACTGAAAATTTCTAAATTTTATCATCTTGTAAGCAGTGAGGAGACATGTCATTCATGGGAGGAGACGTAATTGGACAACGAATATCAAATGGGGCAATAAGAGAACTGTCGTTATAATATTATGCGTTAGCTTCAATTTATTCATATTTACACATTTCTGCGTCTTAACATAATATTGGATTTATTCAAGTAAAAGCGCAAACAGCACCGACGCAAAAAATTCATTCAATTCATCATCCGCACTAACTAAATGCAGGACAGAAGCAATCACTTCTGTACATTAACTCATTTGGCGAGTGAAAGCTATTTAAAGGATACATATTTTCAACGAAATATTTTGCCGAAATTGCAATCTTGAATTGCAATTAAAATGTAAAATAGATTGTCAATTTTTAAACGTAAAACGAAGGAATGGCATGTGTGAGATAATTCTTCAAACTTTAGTTTGCAAACTTTGCATAACGAAGCGCAAGCGATACAGCTTCGCTTGAAGCGGCTGACTCGAGTCACCCACACACAAAATCAGATACATCCCAGCCCCATCCCGGCTACATGCTTTATTCTAATGCATGCAGTGCAGGTTTGTAGGCATCGCATATGAAAAACACAGGAAGTCACACATCATCGACAGAAGCACGACGAAAAGACACAAGAAGTCATAAACACAATGCTCTGCAATTCTGCATCGTCCCAAGTCACAAACTTCCTAACAACACTACCATCAAAAATTGTTTTTTGACCTATAATAAGAAATAGAAGAAGGAGACTACTTTCAATTCAGTGCACAATACTCTTCTCCTCCTCTCTTCCATCTTTTTACAAGTTTAACTAGACCATTGATTAGAATATTGCCATAAAACAATAGTCAATTTGTGAAGAGTTTGCTTCGTGTTATTCTGCTGTTCGTGGAATACGTGCAATACCGCTGCTGCGCTAATTGTAAATTGCACATAACGTCTAAATAGAAGTCAATTCAGATAGACATACAAACGCTGTCTTGAAGTTTTAAACGACACAAAATTGTAGGACCTTCTCTGTTGCCAGTTGCCACATTCATTCACTTTCATTCAAGTTTGTGATTTCGGATTCTTCGGGGATAACGACAATAAAAATCAATATTTAATTGCAACTTTGTCAGCTAATAGCAATAATTTCTTGGTTTGGAACTGAACTGCCATATAAACAGCAATAAAAGGAGCTGAAAAGACCGACAGGGTAAGAACAAATGCACTTTCAAAGATTTAAAGCGTCTGGTTGTATATTTTGATTTGCGTCAAGTTGATTAATAGTGCCTTGATCATTGATTGAACAATCTGTTTGTTCCATAGTTTGGCATATAGTAATTCAATTCGTTTTGTTTGCAGAGCAAGTAACTTGATTCCTACTTTGCACAAAACTATCCTTCATACTTTCTGTGAAATTGTGTATTGTCTCAATTCAATTTGCTTGTCAATGTCGATATAACCAGAAAATTGGTTTAAAAATTATGCGAGTCAGCAGTGTTTATATAAACAATTTATTGTAAATAATATTGTCCAAGGTTGATCAAAAAAGAATCAATGAATATTTCTGTTTTAGAAAATTATCTTAGTAAACGCAAATATATAACATTAAGATTCAATGTTTTTTACTCAAGGTGTTTTAGTTATATTTTATTATTTCATTCTAGATTTCATAATGTCCATTGCAAAAAATGCTTCACGATTCGATTTTTTACCGGACGATGCCGGTGATCCATTTGAAACCGCTACAAAGAAAAACAAGAAGAAGGACTCGTCAGGATCTGGTGCGGGGGATGCGTCAAAAAAGAAGGCTGGAAAGAAGAATAACTCAAACTCTGATCGCAAACAAGTATGTGGACTAAATGTTTTGAATTTAAATCCTCGGATTTTACGTGCTAAACATGTACAAAGTTTCGTTAACCATTGTAAAATATTTTATTTTCTAAGCTCCAAAGTCTGGCGTTTGGTAGTGCCTCTGAAGGAAAAAAGAAGAATAGCGTCAAGGCTTCCGCGAATGTCCCACAAAATGGATGCAACGCTATTGACAGTGGTCAATCTTCAACTGTAAGAGAAAGCCACAGCTCCACTTCATCAGATGGCAAGGAAGAGAAAAACGGCAATTGCGTGGATAAATTTGCAGGCCCTAGACCGAAAGGGATTTCCAAAGAGCAATGGGAGCAGTGGCAGAAGCGAGATGCAAATGTACATTAACTTCAGTAACTTTTAATTTTACATGTTACGTAATATACTTTAATTATTTTAGGAAACTGTTGCAATGTGCTTGATCATTTCAGTTTGCCGACGAAACTTATGTTACTGACTTACAAACCGCTTTACTGCAGTCTAAATTGGAATTTGAAAGCGAACAGAAAAACAAACCTCCTGGCAAAGGAAAGAAAAAGAAGCCCGTAGCAGTTCCATTGACCGAGTTTAACGCAAGGTTGACTGAAGTAAGTAAATTATAAAACTAAGAAAGGAAGAAATAGAATTTTTTATACATCTGAATCCGTAATAACTTGATAACGATCTCGTCACGTTGTTTTAGGCTGGCTCGTCTACTACGTCTACGCTGGCAAACGGTAACGTGTTAGCCCAAAATCTGTTGTTAGGAAGTCAGACCTTTCAAGGGCAACAGACTTACGAATCGGATGAGGATCTTGTCGAAAGATTTAGAATGGAAGCTAAACTTGAAATAGAGAGGGAGCGACAAAAGGCACTTGAACGCCAATTGCTAATGAGTCGTCAACCTCCTCCGCCAATGGTAAGTACGATGTATTTAAGTTTTTACTTCATGATTTTGTATATATGACTAAACTGTTTATTTCCTTTTTTAGAGACCAACCAGTCAGATAGCTTCAGCTTCCCAGTCGCTCGCTGCTCCTAGTCCTGTCGACGAAAAAGATCTAATTATTAATCGTTTGACAGAAGAAAACCTACATTTGAAAGGGGAGGTAGGGTTGTTGAAGGAGCGTGTAAAATCAATTAACAACTACCTGCAGGCTGCTCAGGAAGGTACTTAGATAACGAACTTAAATATGCCAATTCGAAATATTGAGCATGGGTACAGGATGGGATATTGAGTATCGACCTTTTGTTTAATTTTTCAGTAAAGGATAAAGCAAAGCTTATTTACGAGTTGGATAACATGACCAAAGCTAATAGCGACTTGAATGAGGAGCTGCGACAAGTGCATTCTCAATTAGAGCAAGAGAAATCCCGATCTAGTGCTGCCATGTTAGAGCTTAGAAGGCTTCTTGAAGTACGTCGTTTATCCTAATAGTATTATCAAAATCTTTTGACAATCATATTCGTTAGTGTCTTGTTTTTTAAAGTGTATTTCACTATATATTTTTTTCCCCAACAGAACCGCCGACGAACTACAACAGAGGGGAGTACTTCCTGAGCTTCTTTCCATAAGAAATATCCAATCCTTGTCCCAAACTAGGATGCAAGCCAGTTTTACTGAGCACTGTGTGGTGTTCAATAATAATTATTTGTATTCATTACTGTCATAACAAAACCTCCAATGCATTGTTGTTTGTTCGATATCTTACCTCTTAGTGTAATCATTTATCATTTAATAATTGTAGATTGTCTTACTTTGATCCTTGTGTATACTACAATTTGTATTTTTTTTGAAAGGACGACACTCTATGTTCACTAACATTTTGGTATTCAATTCAGTTGCTTATAGATAATTACGGTTATAGATTTGGCGCAGTTAATTAATGACAGTATTTATTTTTATATTATACTTATTCATCCAATTAAATTATATTATTATCAAAATGTACGTTTTGGGGGTTTGAGATCTGTTTTAAAGCCATAATAGGTTTCCTAATGAGAAAAAAATCGGTGCACAATAAACAAAAAATGTATTATTAAATGCATCCCAAAGTTTATTTATTTATCCAATTTGTAAATCAGATATATAGCGTTTATTACCCATCGTAATATGAAAAGTAAAAAATACATGTTGATGAAATATTTGTTGTGAGTAAATGTTATTATTTTAGTACTAAAACCCACTCGTGGTTAAGACGAGACCTGAAGCGAGTAAGAAAAAATCAACATTTTCATACTCTGATCATTCATGGTAGCAAGAATTCATTTATTTTAATGACAGAAATCAAGAAATTGCAATAAAATGGTGTACGAAATAACTGAATTAAATAACTTCAAAATTGTGACTGTGTTTTGAAATAAACTTGACAATACTGAAAAAACCTACTTAACTTAGAGTCAAAGCTTTTAAAGGCTACTATTAATTGTTACATAAAGTTATGCGGGATTTTCATAAACATTTGCCAGATTAATTATTGCTATTACGTTTTCGATAAGACATGGTGTTCCACGAGTTTGATGTCAACAGCATGATACGATGTGAGTGAGATTTATAATTGAACACATTGGATGAGTTTGTTAAAGCACTTGATTTTTTTTCTATTTTTGAGTTAACATGTAATCAATTTCACAAGAGCTTAATCTGTGTAATCTATCTTATTAAATGTCAACGATAATCACAACTCCAAGTAGGTTTTCACACAAAATCTTGTTCCAAAATAATTGTATATTTAACCAACGCAGAACAATGTCAGTGTTGCTGAAGACCTAAAGCGTAAGCCCTTTAAAAGCGGAATATAGCAAACAATATTGAACACGCTTCTAAGAGAAATAGCAAACTCTAAAATGACTAAACAATACAACGGCCGTATCAATTCGAAGCATCAATTAACTTGGTGCGTTTTGCTTTTCATCTGTATGCAAGAAACGTCTACACAAGTAATTAGGCTCCGTATGTTTGAATAATCATAATATTACACTCCTATTCAATTACAATTTTGGTAAAACTCATTAGGACAATTTCATCATTACCGTTTTTAAACTTTGAAGCCAACTTAAGCATAGATCCAACCAAAGTTAGCGTATCCGGGATCAGCTCTGGAGCTGCAATGGCCACGCAGTTTCACTTTGCCCATTCTAGCGAGATCTTTGGTGCTGGCATATTTGCTGGTGGTGAGTTCACAACTACAAAATTTTTACCAAACATTTTCTGCTAAAAAAGCACAAAAATTTTACGATCCGCTTTTAGTTCCGTACATGTGCGGTTATGGTGGCTTAACTGCTGCATATACCTGTATGGATTTGCCTGGGATTGTTAACGTACCTTGGTTGATAGCCGAAGCAAACACAGTAGAATTAGCTGGAAACATTGATTCGACAGCCAATATCCGTGGGAGCAAGGTCTACATTTTTCATGGCACGAAAGACACCACAGTGAGACCAGGTTACTGAAGAATTATGTTTTTGCAGAGCATTTATAATACATCGTCGGACATAAATTGGCATTGATTGAAATCAAATTTTTTTATATGCAGGCTCTGGACAAAATATTCAACAAATGTATTCCCATTATGGAGCTTCTCTACACACTGAATTCACCATTCCTGCAGAACATGGGCAGGTATAATATATAAAGGGAAAATAATTAACGAATCGAGCATAACCATTAACGTATGGAAACAAATGAGTTCATCAAAATAGCATTATTGATTCAATAGCCAACAGATAATTATGGTGCAGCATGTGATTCCTACTCTGAAAGCCATGGATTTATAAATAGCTGTGGGTATAATGGTGCCTTTGAAATGCTTAATTATCTACACGGGGGGAGTCTTTCCCGTCCAAACTCAACCACCCAACTGCAAGGCGATTTGCAGTTGTTTGATCAATCCGAGTTTTTCAGTTATCCTCCCAGCATTTCCAGCATGGACACTGCTGGCTTTCTTTACGTCCCAGACTCGTGCAAATCTGGAGTGCAATGTGCACTGCATGTGGTTTTTCATGGATGCAAGCAATATAGGTAATGAATGAGATGATCAATGTTAGCCATATTACATGGAAAAATTTTCTCCAAATTCATAATGAGGAAAACGCACATCTTACGCAGACATAGCTTAGGAGACCTATTCCCAACAAAAACAGGCTACCTGGAAGTAGCAGACTTGAATGATATTGTTCTCATTTTCCCCCAAACAATTCCTATACTCTCCAACCCGAACGGATGTTGGGACTGGTGGTAAGCAATTTTATTTACTTCTGCTGAGGCAAAGCAAGCAGTCTCGTTCTCATTCTTCAGTTCAATATACCTCTTCTTGAATTTCTTTACATGATGCGTTTATTTTCGAATAATTTTAGGGGCTACTTGAACACAATGTTCCGTAAGTGACAAATTATACTCCCATGTACAAAGTTACTTTTACTTCATTAATATTTGATGTAAGACAATCTGAAATTGATTTTGCAAGCAACATAAAGTGAAGTATAAATCAGTGCACGTACATATTTGCAAAAACATAGCTATGAAGCATTAAAGCATTTAGGTGCAGGGTACAACTATAAATATGAGGAGGGATAAACATATGAGTATGGAATGAAATTATTTTATTATTTTCACATGTTCATATTATGCAGCAGGATATATTATTTATCTTGCAAGCCCAAGTTTTAGTAATTCGTTTATGCTATGTACGAGATAGAGGTAAGAAAATAAGTAACCGAATTTTTGATTCAGGAAAATCAAGCCCGTTTTATAACTATGAATATATATTTATATAAATAACGCTAATGGCAAGTCATCCTGCACAGCTCACTAGGGATAGAGAGCAGTAAAAAATCTTGACGAATAGGCGATATAGAAAAAAAAGAAGTTTAAGCGCAACAGAATCCTTAAATGTCTCTATTACGATTATGCGGACATGCTATGATTATTATGAGTGAGCACATAGACACAAGACGAGAAGAGGAAAAGGAAAGGGCAACAGCAAAAAAGGAAAATTCGCCAAAATACTTTTATTTTCATCTCATCATCATTGTTATTATGATGATGATGCTTTACTCTCCTCTTTGGTTAGTGCCATTGTGCTCACATTGCTATTTAACAGAAATAGAAATGAAAAGAGAAAGCGGCCGTATATCGTCATATCTTTCTCAAAGCTAAACTGCACAATATTTCTTGCCACCCCCAAAAATAAAGAATGAAAAAGTGTAGGAAAAATTTCTGCTGCTGCTTCATGTAACCGCTTTAAGTAGAACCAGAACTTAAAGAAGTACAACTCGACAACACATTGCATCGCAATGCAATCCTTTTTCTGTAAACTGTACAATAAAGCCCATAATAATACGTGCTCTATTCCCCGTCTCCACATAATGTGCAATAGTTTCCACATCAGTTCACTTTTTCCTCTTTATCCCTTGAGCAACAACATAGTGTAACAGCGGGGCATCCTCAAGAGAGCTTTCACTTAAGCAAAGAGTTTTTTCTTCTTCTTTACGCTTGCCTCCTTTTCCTACTTTCCTTGTAAGAAAAAGTATGCAGCATTTTTAGTTATTCCAATATATTTTATACCTTAAGTAGTACAAGTGGCACATAAGTAAGTAAAGCGGCAATAGAAGAAAGAAACAGACAAAAAATCTTATGGCTGGGTGTCTACCTACAATTGTGTTTAAATGTAAGAAAAAAATAGTTGAATGGTGAAAGCAGAAATTTTAGTTGTTGTAGCCTGCTTTTTTCTACATGTGTTTCGATATATGCCTTAAAACCACGCTTAACTAGACTTTTGATTGCGGGTATATGTACATGTTTGACTGGTGCATCTCACACCCCTTTCTTATCCCATCCATCCGTTAAAACTATATATATGGTAGTTCTGTTGCTTTCTGATGTACAGGCTTATACCATTTTTTTGGTAGTTTGAAGAAAGTGGAGAAAAAAAATCTTTGCAACTTCGTTTCCTCTTTCTCTATTCCTTTTGAATTACTGTGGCTTGTTATATCAGGTTGTTGCTTTTCGCCTTACCTTTTTTAAATATTTTTGTTCGTTTCGCTTTAATGTAATGTCTCTCTGGTTGTGTTGTTGAACACTCAAGTGGGAAGAGGAGAAGAATGAGAGAGAGAGAGAGAAAGCGTAAGTATACCATAATATTATTCCAATATGTATATTACTCAGGAAATGGAGAGGAAAAGGCATAATAAAAGAGAACGACACGTTTTTCTATGAAAATTTTTGGCTCCTCAAAACTTCTCTGATCTTACCAGACCACCAGCAACCCCCAAATGTGTAATACCTACAGACGTTACGTTATAGCCATTCGTAATATTATTTAAATATTTATCTATTATGCACAACAACAAGCATATAGCCACGTTGTTTTCTCTTACTTTAGTTTTGTATTTTCGTTTGCATTTTTTTATCCTTTCATTTTTCATAGAAAATCCCCCTTTTCCGCTCGCTTCGTTTAACAAGGCAAGGACTTGAATAGGAGCTCTAAGTACTTTGTTGCTTTTTAAATACAATTTTAGCACAATAGTTAGTTAAACGTCTGGAATTTTAAAAGGCACACTTTCCCCTTGTTCTTCACAATGCAATTTTTTGTGTTTGTTTTGATGCTTATAGTAAAAATCTGAGTCTACTGCTACCGTTTGATTAAATTTTAAAATGCAAACATACTAATAGTTCTCTAAGACGTACAGAAATATTGCTTGACATTACAAATACCGGATATTGTTGAACCTTTGAATTTGAACGACATCTAATTTGATTAATATTTTATCATTTTTCCAGCAACAAAAGTGGGAAATCAGGTTCTTGCGACATACCGTATGATACAGCGCATAGTGAATGGATAGCTGAAAGCTGCAACGTAATTATTAGACTCTGTGATTTAAGGATTTTGCATATTTTTTATCTTTCCTCTGATCAATCTGAGCTTCAGTATGTATCCGAATCACATCAAGAGAAGTCGTTTAAAGCTATGTTGATTTTGCATATTTTGCATATATTGGAAGGATCGTGCATATTGCATATGATAGCGCATATTTTAGCAAAATTGAAGATTTTGCCTTAAATGTGGGTAAAAATCCCTATTTTAAGCCAAATTTTAAAGGGTTTCATAAACTTTTAACAAAATTTTCATCATTTGCACGTCAAAACGCTTTAGTTTCGGCTGGAAATTTAAATCGAAGATTATTTACCAGGAAAGAAACTTTGCATAACGTGGTTTTATTTTTGCAGAATGGAAAATTTAAGTAAGTTTGCAAAACCAAACCCTGTTATTTTGCATTTTAAGCACTGATTTTTCCAAATGAAAGCCATTTACGTTGGTTTAGTAAGTCAAGAAGCAGAAGATGGCACTTTTTGAATAAAAAATTGATATGGTCGATGAACAAAGTGATTTTGAGTGATTTTATCGTGCATATTTAAGCGCATATTTTGCCATTTTTTCGTGCATATATATGCGCTTAAAATGCCTGCTTTTAGCGCATTAAATCCACAGAGTCTAGTAATTATACTACCGGAAGAAGAAATCTATCATTGTATTGTGGTATACATTTCAAATTATTATCCGAGGCTATTACTTTATAGCAACATAAATTGACGAAGCAATAATTCTTGTAATAAAATCTTGGGTTTAAAATGTTCCCCTACCCATTTGTAGCGCACAGTGAATAATGAATTCAAGTTTAAAATCTATTTTGGCAACTGCTTGTCGCTTTAATAATTGTTTTCCCGTGAAAGACAAATTTTGTACTTTTCTAAACATGCAGGCATACACGTTTCCCCACTAAAGCTTCATAATTTAAAGAGCCGAGATTCAAATTCCTGGAATAAAATATAAAGATACGAAAAGAGGTAAAGAAAACATGAAGAGCTTTTGTGGAAAGTACATATAAAAGAAGTGGTGGCAGAGCAGGAGTGTTGAAGAAAAAGTACAAATGTAATGAAAAAAAAAGAATATGAGAGATCGAGAGAGGAAATGTAAATGTTAGTCAGAGATAAGGGAAATGGAAGATGAATGCCAAAAAGAGAACGAAATAAACTACGTTGGATATACATCGGAATATGAAGTGTTGACATCTGTTCTGCAGTGTCTCTTGCATAAGATGCTTTCATAGAAAAAAATATATATAAAATTACAACTGAACCCCAACTATAAAAGTATTTAATATTATTGCAGTAAACGACAGCGCATTTGTCGGCGACAAAAAGTATGCACAAGATGTACACACTTAATCTCCAACATTCAACAATAAATGTTTCTTTCATTTGATATTTAAAATGTATTCCTCCTAAACAGTACTTTCTCTTCGCTAACGGCTATAACGACTAAGAGCGTGCTCCAGAAAAAAAAGAGATTCTTTTTTT
This sequence comes from Willowsia nigromaculata, assembly GCA_034700605.1. Lineage (NCBI taxonomy): Eukaryota > Metazoa > Arthropoda > Collembola > Entomobryomorpha > Entomobryidae > Willowsia > Willowsia nigromaculata. The sequence goes on from JAQIXX010001052.1 coordinate 27,387, forward strand.
CTTGGGAATAGAAAAAGCTAAATACTATTGTACAAATAAAGCTTACTCGCTATCAACGCCAAGAAAAAGAGAAAGAAATGTGAGTGGTTGTGGCAAAATCGTCTAAAGTAGAAAGGGGAAAAATCCTTTCATTTATGGTGTATTCATACATATTATAATGCTTCCTCTTCAGTTTTTTTTTCTTTAAACTTTATAAACACTAATATCTTGGGCTGTTATATTGGCTCATGTATATCAAAACTGGTGTTAAAATGAATTTGTGAAAGCAAGAAATAACACAACAACTAGTTACATATATCCGTCTTATTCATCCTTATGCCTATCACGACATTCATCCCATCATCAGCATCATCAAAAGCTTCATCACCTCTGTTTTTATGCATCAACCCTCAGCATTTAACAACCATCACATACTTCGTCTGAGAACAAAATAGAAAGCAGAAACAGAAACAAAGCTTCACAATTCTATTCACACGAATTTTTTCGGTCTTTGGTTTAACTACATCTCCAGAAATGTGTCTTTCTAAATAAACAAACCAAAAAATGTGTTCTCTTAGATGTTCTGCAAACGAGCGAATTTGCTTGATTGCATAATATGATGAATGTGTAGCTAGATCGTTTTTTGAATTTAGACTCGAATAACGTATATCTTTGGCCACTGCTGCAGTTGCTTTCAATTTAAAATATACAAATAGTTACTACTGCACCACATATTAGAATACAAGTATCAGTTTTAAAAGTTAAACAAAATTTATAGATGTGCCTTTTTGATTTATTTAGTATTTATCAGTTATTTGAATAATGAAATCTGAAACGTCTAAAAAGCTCTTTGTGGTTTTGGTTTAAAAAAGATTTAGACACCGGAAACGGAAGAAATAAATTCTGTCATTAAAGCTTCCGATAAACGAGATACACAACATCTGTATAGGTTATAAATAAGGAAAACATTTTGGTGAGCTTTAATTTTTGGTTGGATAAGTTGACTTGCCGTACTTCCACCTTTCCAAAACCACCACCTGCACCTAGTGTATAGGAATGTGTGCATTTTGTAAATTATGTATCTGGTCTAATTGTTTTCTTCGTTCTGGTTTTTTCGTCATGATGTGATGATGGAATGGCTTGAAATAGTTTGAATAGACCCTCTCGTATTGGGAGTAGTCAAGATGCTAACAAGTTAAGTTAAACGTTCCGTTTTCCTCCTTTCACTTCCCATTATAATACGATGAAATACATATATACCTATAGCACGCGTAGGTAGGTTTATTATAAGCCTTTTGCCATTGACAAAGAGGTTCGTTTTTACGACTTCTTTGCTCAAGAAGTTTGACAAGGCTTGTATAATATTACGTTACTTAAAAACTCGCTTTCACTCTGGTGTTCTGCTTCCCACTCTTCTTTTGCCTTATAAAAAGATTGGAAGTGCAAATGAATCAAAATCAGAGTAGAAAAGAATTAGAAATTAGAATTAAAATGAGGAGCTCCCTTCCTGCCAGATGTGACTTGCTTTTGATCGTTGTTAGCAGTTAGTACTATAGTTTGTAGTTATATAGTTTGTGTACTTTTGATGAATGTGTTTTTAAAAAGTTGTCAAGAAAGTCCTTTCACTCATTTAAAAGAAGGAAGCCACATAATAAGAAATACAGCTTTCCTGCTACTCGTATGGAAAAAAGTACAATAACATGCTGTAATGGTACATTTACTAATGCTATATGCATAATATACGTTCACTAAACTTTGCTATATGTGAAGTTGTTGCTCAACTTGGCTGACTATCCAATACATGTATTTTTATAAAGACTCCAGAAAAAATCTATTCCACCGACAATTCCTTGCGGTGCTCCTCTCATTTAAGATCAAAATATTATATAAACACTGCAATGTTGACTATGATGTTCATGCAAAACGAGTGGAACGTACGTTCATATTATTCAGTACTACAGCGATATACTTTTCAATCTTATGTCATATAGATATTAGGATGAAAGTAATTTTGCTTTAGAGAAAGAGAGACTGGCTTTTCTAAGGAGGAATTATTACTGGTAATGATGAATGAGACTTAAATTGAGCTTTAGAGTCAACACTCGGCTAGTCTACGTCTACGAAAAGAATGAGACAGTTTACTAAACAGCAGCACGGATTTACTTTATTTGCGTTGAAACTGCCTTTTTATTAAACGAGTTGTTGGAGCAGTTCGTTGGATGCTTATGTTCTCTTCTTTGCTTACTTTATCATCACCGCAGTTTGCCATTCGCTCAAGCGGAACGTATTGTTCAATATTATATTGCACTGATGGTGGCGGTGGTGTTTGGTGCTAGATTGATTGCTAAATTAAGTCAATTCTTTGTCATTATGGCTTTTCCCTACGAGCTGATGATATGCATTGAAAAGAGAGAAAGAGAACTATTTAATTTCACTTAATTTAATGCCGTATTTTCATGCCACCACAGGCCCAGACATCTTTCATCTTTTTCCACGGAAAAAAGAAAAGAATTAGTGGTTAATGACAAGTTCCAGCTTTGTAATGTAAATTACTAATGGCTTTTACAAACGCTTTCGTTTTACAAAGAAGTCACCAATAATGATGCATGCTCCATATGCTCCGTGAAAATGTGCAAGTGTGATTTTCAATTTGAGTTCATAATTTATCAAACTACATGTATTCTCAAATTGCACCAGGTTTTCGGATTTTGATGTTTTATTTTCCCTGATTTGCAAACGATCAGCTTCTTCCCAACTCTTTGATATTTGTTTCTCTTTTTAGGCTCTTGCTATTTGATTGAGACATTCAATCTGTCAAATAACCTTACATAATATCCACTAATTTTTAGTTAAACAAAAATCCTTCATCGAATTTATGTATTTCAAGAACTGATTTAGTAAATGTAGGTAAAGGGTATATAGTTGCAAAAGTCCTAATTCAAAGGTGAAAATTGTTTGTTTTGCGTTTTTGTAAGAATTTTGGTTGATTCGTTTATATTATGACGTAACTTTGATTTCCATCATTAAACTAGTTCCATGTAAATTAAATTGAGTTTTATGACGCACGGGAGGATATTTAATTTGCATTTCGTATCTCCAAATACGCAAAGCATAGTGGCAAACTACTAATGATGAATTTCATGTGTGTTCAAATTCGCAGGTACTTGACACTGATTGTAAATGAGTGTATCATCCGAACGTGATGGGTTGAAGAGTGATATGTAATCCTTATACTGAGAACTGAATTACATGATCTCATGTTTCCTCTAGCTCTTCTGACGAGCTTAATTCCAACTATACTGGATGAAACATCTACTGAATGATAATTGTAATTGTAGTGTGTCATATGTTTGCGCGGGGCTGTAATTATGGTGAAAGCATTCCATTTCTATTAATGAGAATCCTGCATCTCATTTCATATTTAGGTACTTAAAAAGTGTACATTTTTCCTGTAATTACTATTACATCTCTCAGTTTCATACTTCATATTAAAATCTCAGACAGGATGTTAATGGACAATTTCTTTTACCTCACATTTTTCAATTATTATTGAACAAAGAAGAATGGAGAGAAAGAAACCTCGGTATATTAGTTTTTACAGGAAGCGAAAATTATATACCATTGCCATTCACTTTCCTGTCGTCTCCTGAATACATTCGTAAAACTCATGTGCACTATCTTTAAAGTTGCCATTGAAAGAACTTTTCTAAGCTTTGGCTTGATGAACAGAAACGTGTAGGACTAAAGGGAAATGTACGCACATAAAGTATGGAGTAAGTAAGAAAAAAACCGTATCCTTTGTTTTAATAGTTCTAAAGCAGGTGAAATTACCATCAGCATATTGTTAAAAATAAATCCTCTCCACTTCCATCAACCACACGAATGTGAATACACTTACATTTCTCCGTAATAATACGTATGGTGTGCCAAATAAAAGAAAGAAAATAATCACTAATTATCTCATCTACAGTTGGCATCTACTTTCTTATTATTAAGAAAATTTTGCTCCCTCGCACAGCCAGACAAGACATGAGTTTTATTGCAGCCAACTAACTGAGCTAACAACGCTTTTTCAATATACGCACAGCATAGTGCACACACCTATAAAAAAGAGAAAGAGAGGAAAATGAAAGCAAGAGCGAGAAAAAAGAATAATAGGTAGTTTACATGATTCCAAGAAAGAAAGCTAGCAGATGGAATGATGATGGTCTGCTTTCATAGTGTAAATGTAAAACAGCAAAAAGAAAGGATGAGAGGGAGAGAAAAAAACTCTCGCTAAGATTGAATAATAAAGAATACAGAATGAGTATAACTACATAATATACATGCATATTCTCTGAATATTTACTAACTAACTAAACAGTATAATATTATGCATATTACATCCCGGAGATTGTATAGCGGTATCAAGTATTAAATGCGGAGAGAGCGAAAAAGGAGAAAGAGACAAACGAAGCTAATGTCTTGAAAGATGGAGAAAAAACTCATCTATCCAACGCCACCACCATCACTACTGCTACCAGTGGCACAAAAAACACACACACACTAAACTTCTATTACATACTTTACTATCATCCAACCATACACAAAATGAGTTTTATTTGATATAAATTTTTTTGCATATAGCGTTTTTTATTCACTCCGCAATATACATGCTTTCCACACAGAGTATTTTTAAAAAGATTTCCTTTTCTTCACTTTCCTCCTATTTTTGAACAAAAAACTGTAGTAAAACTGTTTGAGAAAAGAAGCATTTTTTTCTAAAAGAGTATACCCACGCGTTTATACATGTCTACATAATATGAATACTGTTAGTACGTGCAGGTTATATACATTGAAACAGGATAGTATTTCTTATTTGCTTGCTCATCTTCTCAGATTATAAAGTGAATGAATAGTCATCCCCTTCAACTACTTCTTCGCTGGCACGGCCTCGTCGTACTAACCCATTACGACTACTTATAATAATAGTAATGATGATGATAATAATAGTATAAAAACTCCAACTATGCAGCATCCAAACTCAGGTTTTCCGCTTTAACTATTTCCCTGTTTTTAGTAGCTTTTTTCCTCTTCATACAAGAGTCGTTTTAGAAAAAGATTTTTTTTTCACGACGCTGTTCCAGTGTCTGGCGCAAGAAATCTAAACTAACTACTGCTACTACAACACAATGCACACATAAGAAGGTCGACATGTAGTTGTATTTATGCTTGTGAAAATGCTCATAATGTAGAGAGAAGAAAAACGAAATAGTATAGTGTATAGTTATTATGGCAAGCGCCTTGAGTATTTTTTTCTAAAGTAAATGAATTCTCCAGGAACAACATCCTCTATGCTGACAAAAAACTAAGAGCTCGAGCTTTTTTTCTCTCTTTCTCTGCTTTTCCTCCCATTCTTTATATAATTCAAGTTAGTCCTTACTCGCTTAGATGATGATAATAATTAGATCGAGGATAACACACAAAAATCTGAACCAAGGAAAAGGAAGGAACGCCAAGTCTCGCGTTTCCATTTCTTTATGCCCCAGCTACAACTATTATATTACGTGTTCATGGTCGTCGTATACCTGGAGTCGAGATTTTTATGTATGGTTAAGATTATAGAATGGGAGAGTTGATATGGCTGTAGAATGTTTAACTTTTCCTTCAAACGACTAATGAATACCATTTCTTTTCAGTAGCTTTCCAACTTACAATTGACGAGAAAACCTGGGTTATTATAAGAGAAGTGATTAAATCATTTAAAATTTTTTTCGGCAATGCATTCAGGAACGGAAGCTTTGTTCATTCGTAGTTAAATTTTCCATTGAATTCAAAATAATCATTATTTCGACTTTACAACGCAGTTGTAAAAGCTATTAATTATTTATAATCAACATCTGTACATTTTCGCTAATTGTGCCAATAGACATGATTTAAATGATTCAATACTAATCGAACAATCAGTGATAGCATAATATGTAGCTAATCACAAATCTCGTAATTATATTTACGTAACACATGCCAATGACGTGTGAAGAATCAATACCAATAAACCATTTGTCAACAACTCTATCAAATCAACTTCAAAAGTATATTTAAAGTTCATAATTGTGTAGTCAGTATTAATTACTTACTTCAAACAGGAAATTTTCGACATAACGATATCCATTCTTAGACTTTTATTCTTTATATTACATAAACGAATGTGTTCGTTCTTATTATAACAGCGACAGTGACATTATCTTGATATCACATTAAGTAGTGGAATTCCCAGCGTATTTTATATTCTTCTTTCTACTCCAGTGAAAATCCTATGAGACCTAGATAGTTGAGAGTTTTGGTTTTGAGAGATTGAGCGCTGCAGTCTTTTCGTCACAAGTTGCCACTTCGCACCATGTACACAGCAAGTCGGATTGAATATTGCAAGAGCGTAACAAACATTTTTTCATGTTTTGAGAATTCTCTCTATACTGCGAGCATAACCTGAAATTTTGTATTAACTGTGTTGTTGTGGCTCTTATATGGTACTATCTATTCGTTTTTTAAAGAGAGGCATGGTAAGTGGTGAATATTACATTACATTTTACTTTGACTTCGCCTTTTTTCACTCATGATTTGTGATTCCTCACATTACACGTCACAAGTGTATGAAATTCATGAAAACACACACGTATCTACATACTATAAATGTGATGTGGGATCTCCAAAGCCTTTTTACTCTCTTCCACTTCTTATGAAACCTCTTCTTTCTTCGACGAATTTTCACTTCATGTATTGCGATGCTAGAAATGTTCCGTTTCCTCTATAACATTTTTTTCCTCTTCCTTACGAGCCCATTAGAATGTGTGCTTCAGCAGTAGTATTTCTAGCATTCTTTGCACTTGAGTAAGTGATATGAGCGTTCATGTTTTTCTCAGTTATAAAAATGGCATACAAATGTGGCTGCCTGCCTCTGCCCTGAAAAAAAAAATGATGGCAACAAAAAAGCATGCATGCCCATACCATAAGCATAATATTTCGACACATGTGAAATAAAAGTATAAACATAGGTAAGCTAACGATAACGATGCGACTCGGCTGGTGAGTCCAACCAAGAAGAAGAGAAAAAAAAAAGTTAGCAAAATACATGAATCCACACACACATCACATCACAATGGGAAAAAAGGTTTGCATGTCATTTATTACATGGTACTCATCTTTCCACATATTTTATACGGTACCAAAGTAGCAATTGTAATTTTTAATGCCGTGTGGATAGACGGTTCGAGAGCATGGTTAAATTGTGCCGAGTTACCATCAAGTCCAGAAGATCCCCTTTTGTACGTCTAATATTTAGTTTGGTGGTTACAAAGTAAATAGTGGCTTATTGTATATTTACTGCGTATAAGTTTGTTTTATATGCCACTTAAGATGGGTGGAAGCTGGTGGTGTGGCGGGTGATGTTGGGACTCTTCTTTTAGTCATGTAGTCAGTCAGTCAGTTTTTTGTGTGATGTGTTAACCATGTTCTTTGCATTTGTAAGTAGTCTTGTGTGTTGAGTGGAAACTGCTGAATAAATTTTTTTCGAAGATTTTTTTTCTTCTTCTTCTACTTTTCGTCTTTCTCTCGCTTTTCATCATTTCTTTTATATTTTGCATATCATATGCCGCCATACGGAATTTCTTTAATGCTTTTTATGCATGCATATGTCCTCGAGAAGGAACTGACTGTTGTGTGCTTATGCTTTCTCTCCTGATGCTCCACTATTACAACTGTACTAATAAAGGCGTAAGTATACACGTAGTATATTGACAGGAAACGAGAGAAAGTGCGGAAATCTCCATGTCCCAAACCTGTTTTGTATTCTTATCCTGACGTCTTCGAGTCTCGTTTCCGTCTTGCAAGAGGATGCGTGCAAGTTTTTTCTGAGTTGAAAATAAATATGCTTTTCGAGATTTTCCACAGGAATATATAAATTTACATGTTTATATGTGCCACTTATTTTCACCACCAGCGAGTCATAGTTTTTTTTTTACTTCCTCGGTCCCTAGTTTTTTCCTCGATGACTTGTTATTAACGGTGTGAGGTCTGGGTGTAACAGGGAAGTTGGATAATAAATTGAAAACACGTAATTTTGTGCCATCTCTATAATAAAACACGTGAAGAAAGACCAAGATAGTCTTCGTATAATCTTTAAAAAACTTGCTCCGAAATTGCATGCGTCATGTCATAATGGAAGTCTGATCAAACCATTCTCTTTTTCTCTTGATTTTATGAAACTGTCAATTAATTGGTTTCTTTGTCAAGTATCTATATTGCAGAGTAGATACACTGAAATAAATGTACAACCCGAAATCTGAGAATTGAGATGACACAAAACAGTGCTGAATTCCAATCTTGTTTTAATAATTTTGATCTCTTCTCCCAGTTGAATAAAAAATCATTCTTCTATGACATTATTGTGCATGTATCGACTTGATACATTGGCTTTTTTGTTACGGTGGATGTTATATAACTCGGATTTCTCTTTGCCCATTTTGATTGCATGCATGCAAACTTTCGTTAGCTGAACAACAAAGAGTTAAAAAAGGAAAACACAAAAGGGGTATTACTATACGAGTAAACATCTAATATGCAATACACTACGCGTGTAGTGTTTAGATGTCTACTCTCGACTTCAACAACCACAAAACAACCCCAACCACCACAGTTCACCATCCAACAACAAAGTCTTGTTCAACTATCTCCTTTTTATTGATTTTTATGCAAACAAGCTGGTTGCCAAAAGAGTATCATCCTCGTATCGTATCACTATCACCATCAAGAGTGGAATGGAGAGTGATATCTGATAGAGAACTGGGAAGATGTACACATCCAGTTGACAACTTAACTCATGATGATGAAGTGATGCCTACACATGCTGATCTGATTTACATGAAATAAGTGCAAGTATGCTTACACCACCAGGTTGGGGTGCGGATGCGCAATGCTTTTGTCAGCTTTCTCTTTTTAATGTACACATTATGTAATCAACAGATATTTGAAGATGGAGAAATATTTATGGAAATGTGGTTGATTAATATATCATTACACGCAGAGTTTGCAAAATTCGTCCATATTACTTGTTTATTTATCCAAGTTTTAAAACATTTTCGCTTAATAACGGTTTATATCATGGTTATTTTTTATATATATGTATTATGACAATGATGTAGATTTACTACTAAAATCTGAATATATTACATAAACTATATATTTTCACTGGACAATGTATGGATAAGTAATTATATAAACTCATATTATCGTTTTCAAACAGAAAAAACATCATGATATTTTTACAATAAAATACTTTCAACATTTACACATAAATATATAATGGATATAAGTTTGAATGGGATTGTAACTTGTTTTAGCCTAAACGTTTTTACTTATATTCACAATTTTTTTTACATTCCTTTAAATTGCCTAAACACAAACATGGACTTCAATTTTGCTTTCTTCATTAAATCACAAAATCACAACACTTTATTGGGTATGTAATACTGTACAATATTTTGAAATACAATTTTATCATTTTGATGTGTTGTAGTAGCTGTACATTTGTTTTTCACAGAAATTATATGGCGTATCTAAACATTTGCGACGCTCTATGGTCTGTAATTAACTAAAGTTAAAATGTGAGTTATCGTTAGTTTCCTGACTAAAATGTTTAATGTAAATACATGATTACAGAGTTCTTAGAGGTAAAACATCAACTGGTACACACACTTGTAAAACATTTTGCAGGCATCCAATTATGAAGTTTCATTTTTTGTGTTAAAATGACTGCATAATATGTGTACTGTGTGCCTACAAAAATGCATACAAACCCGAGTATCAATATAACTTTATAATTGTATATAATAAATCTACAACATGACAAGATTGAGTAAAAGTTAGGTTCTACTATCTTAAAAACTACGTATTTTATACATCTTCCATCACAAGAACACTAGACTAGATTTTGGAATGTATTCACAACAACGAGGGAATATGTACACAAGAATGTACATTCATTCTTAACCTTACGTATTTTAGAGAGATCCTAGAATACATTTACGTATCTATTAATATAGTACATCACTTTACCAAACATTACATTAACTCAATTTTCATTTCAAATAATTTATTTTGTTTACAAAAACATTTTGTTTGCACAAGCTTTCGAGTACATAGAAAATATGAATTGTTTTGAGTTTTTTATGCGTATACCTTTCAAGAATCCTCTTCAAAACAGCATCATTCGTATTCTAGATGATCATCTTTGATATCTTTGTGATCGGTTCAAATTTCAATTTATATCCGGTAACATTTTTCTTTGAAGTTATTCTATCTTATTTGTAAATTGCGGAACCCCAAAATATTTACTTTATGCTTGTGAGTGACTACTAAGGATTGATACAAAACTTATTCCTCTATTTGTTGCATAGTTTGACTCGACTCTGAGTATAAAATGAAATGGATCGAATAAGCAAAATTGAAAGAAACAAAATTTTAATACAGCTATACACAGAAAAATGTCTGATGTACCTACGTTGACATCTAATACCTTTGTGGATCATGCCTATTTACTACTATTTTATTTGCAAATTGGAAAGTTGGGTTGCCTTCCCTCTGTCGAGTTCAAATTTCAAAAGAAAGGAAACTCCAAGTTCTTGAGTAAGCGAGAACATCTACCACGAAAATATCATTACAAATACTGAATTGTATATAAAATTGTGTAAACGCTTTTTGCTTTTGCGTACCCATAAGAAAGTTGAAAGGGAATGTATGCTGACTATATGATGACGCGACAGACAAAGCAAATAATGGTGATTGTTATCTTGTAAAAATTTGGCCAAACTTAGGATAAACCACTGACGAGATGAGTAAAGCGCTCGTCAATAAGATGTGCAATAAATGTATTTTATACAACTTTCTAAAGTCCTATATAGTTTTCTCCTAACTTTGAAACGTTATAGTTATTGATTACAAAAATTGCAGAAACGTGACATTAAACATAATGAAATCGTAGCATTTCTTTTGGTAATGCACAATAATTCATTATATTTCACTATACTCCAGACTCTAGCCCAAAGTTTAACAACTGTAGAAGTCCTCTACACACTTCAATTAATAGTAAGAGTGCTTACAAACTTGTGTAGTCTTCGTACGTTCGTTTAAAATCTTTTGTAGTATTTACTATTTCATTATATTATGCTATTTTTGGGGCCCATGTTATAATGCTCAACAATTGAGGATAACCCTTTACTTTATTTCATACTCATAAATAATCGTCAAAAGCTATTAGGTATGTGTAAGTAAGAAAAAGCATATTAAGTATTAATTGTAACTGTCGTATTATGTACTGTCATTATGCACATTAAGTATAATATACAAAAGTAAGTCGTAGTCCTCTCATTTCTCGGAATCATTATAATATAGTAGAAAGTTTCTTTCACTTAAGCTATCACAACTAACTACGTAATAATATAATTTTGGAATGTTGCTTATAAAATAACGAGATCACATGATGCTTGGAAAAGTTTGAAAACTTATATTTATTTTAATATATCCTCTCTAGCTCATACTTTCCTAGCTTACTAATTTGACTAAAAAAATCTCATGAAATGTCCGCGTTGGATAGCTGCATTGCATAGTTATTCATTGTTAAACATAATTATGATGATATATATTCATGTTGTGGATGCGTATGCTGACAGTTAAACTAAAGAAATCATCTTGTACGTATGTTTTTACTTATGAATGATAGAAATACATTCGTTGCTTTAAAGAAAAATATAGTGTGGGACTTTCTCTTCATTGCTTGATTATTTACACCTCCCACATTACACTATTCGTATTCCTTGTACAAAACCGTTTTTCCAACTGTAATTACAGTACACTGAAGCGTCTCATTAGAAAGAATCAAGTAAACCTGGTTAATTATATCCATAAATTCGATTCCTTACACCGTTACACGTATAGATTCACAAATATGCTAAAATAATGAATATAGTTTTACGCATGCATTATTATAATATATTGAATATAATCTGTAATTCTTCAACGGATATACGTTTAAAACGTTTGAAATTCAAACCTTCAAAGAATAAAACACGCTGATATATATCCCGTGTAAGAGGGTTTGTTTTTTTATCGCGATTTAATTCTTTTCGTCGAGTGTTTCAGGCTCGGATAAAACATTAACGAAGTCGTCGTCGTCCTCATCGTCATCATGCTTGAAACTGCTAGCATCACTTCCCTCCCCTCCAACAGGATCATATTTCAAAGACTCGACAATGGCAGTAGCTGAGGCTGTTGAGGATGCAGGAGTTGTTATCCCCCCTTTACTCTTGCTCAAGTTATCCTCATCAGATTCCATCTTGACGGAGTCAATCTTGACCTTTGTCCTTTTGGAATCCCGAGAAGATCCCTTGGCAGCAGTTGCAGTAGTAGCTTCCCCACTGCCGCTTCCACGATGGTGACTGCCTCGACTCTTCTTTTTGTCTCCCTTATGGAGGGGATTTTTGGGGACCTCTAAATCAATCAAGCCCCCATCATTCAAATTGTCAAAGCTGGATCTTCTTTGAAGTTTAGAGGTAATGGGACTCGCATTCATTTCCTCGTAGTCACTTTTCACTGGCCCAGCTCCCAAAATAGACTTGGGGGAAGAAGAAATGGAGTCCAAGTACTGGGTCGGCTGTTGCTCCTTGTTATTATTTTTTCCCGGAGACATGCCTTTCCCTCCCTCCACATTATTATTATTCAGACTGAGACTGAGAGAAAAGTTACTTTCTCCATTTACAGAAGGGATTTTCAAGTCCTCTGGCTCATTTTTAAAATACTGTTGCTGATGAGACTGCTGCTGCTGCTGATCATCATCTACCAGCACGT
>JAQIXX010001053.1:0-40158 GCA_034700605.1 Willowsia nigromaculata
CGTAGACGCCGGGGCGTCTATTTGGGGGAGGCCAGTAATTGGGGGAGGGCGTCTAATTGCGAATTTACGGTAATAAGCAGAAAAGAATGAAGAAATGTGATTCCATTCCACTCCAACAAGTCAGTTCCTCTCACTCTGTTTCGATCAACGAGTAAAAAGCACTTATATTGGCTTCTTCTTAGTCCCAATAGTACTCCCCAGCAAGACATTGCTACCAATACTTGCAAACCTAGTACACACATAATATGCATAAAGCGTACTGTCTAGGGGTGAGTTGAAGTACTGCTTTACCTATATTATATCGGACAAAAAGATGATATGCATGAACATTATTATTATTATTGTTGTTAATGCTCTCATTTCATAAGTCAACTCTCAACTTTTTCTTCCTTTGAGCGGACCTGTATCGGATTTCATCTTTGTTCCATTTTTCCTCTCTTTCGCAGAAATGTTTAATAATACCCTGCTCCGATATTGAGCGCATATTCCACCTCCGCGTGCCACCCTAAATCTGTGCAAAGCTCTCGGAACATATTATATAGCGCATAAGTATATTATACTGCCATAACACTAGCCAAAACATTTCCAACTAAATTTCTCACTTATTTTAACGAATATTGAATAACTTTTTCGAAATCCTTTGGAATTTTTGCAAATTTGCAAAGAATAAAACAGATAAATGTAATGACCATTCATTCTGTACTTTTGATTAGAGACTCTGACTCTTGTCATATATTCAACAGTTAGAGAAATAGTTTTCACTTTCCGAGTTATCAACTTTTTGAATTTCTTATATTTTTATTCAATTCCACTTCATCAAAACTGTAATAATATTATATGAAAATATGCACAGCTGCCTTACTTGAGGTGAGAAACTGCTTTTAAACTCAACTCTAGAATATAAAATATCAGTGAGCAATAAAATAAAATAGCATTTGAATCTTCTAACCTACTACAAGTTGTAGGCTACAATAACCCTGTTTCGGGTATGTGTAAAATAAAACGGTCATACCTGCTGAGCAAAGAACACCTTTCATGAACAATCATGTAAAAAATCAGCAACGCTTTGATTTTTAACTCATTTACTTGTTGCAGCAATATTCCACTCCAGTCAGCGGAATGATGTCATCAAGAAACACATTAACATTCTTTCCCAGCATTTTACGTTCTTCACATACACAGTATGTATTTTGGTTTTTTGATCTTCACATTCTCTCTTTACATTTCCCGTCACATTTACTATACGAATGGCATCTAAACTATAGCAAAAAAGTGCGTATAACATTTGGTTATAAAAGCGAGCAGTATAGCTCCAACATGAATTTATTTTTAACAGCAAAATTTACAAACAATTTTTTATGCTTGGCTTGACGTAGAAAACAATATGCATGCGTGAAAATTGTTCTTTTTGCCTCTTGAACATACAAATGCTGAACAAGTGTCTTTCCCCTCCTCCCTAATTCAAAGCAAGAAAAAAAAAACAATTGTTTACAAATGACACTGAAATTATTTCACCATTTTTTGTGGATTCCTCGAAGATCGTACTTAAGGCAGACTAAGAGAAACTGTAAAAATTGCTTTTTGAATCCTCAACAAGAAAGACAATGATATTTTATGGTTTATGGGATTCTTAGGAGAGATACTCGCAGGGTAATAGAGGGAGAGATTCACGTTGTTCAGTGTACCAACTCTTCAACGAAACCACCAGTTCTCTCACAGAGTGAATTACGGAGTGAGTTATACAAGCGGTTAGTCTGTCGCTGTTTTATAAACATCCATGCTACAAAATAATATTCCATTCCATTTTATCTCCCTTGAGGCACTAATTTAACTCTTCTGCTGGTTTTCCTTTGCCATTTGCTTCAAAATGTTGTTTGAAGCTGTTGTGTATGATGCTTTTGCTTTATTTATATATTATAATTCATTTCATACACCAAAAGTACATATACCGTAAATTTGCAAATAAGCACACAGGAGTCGACAAAGTACTTTGCTCAATTACTCACGACTTCGTCCAAATACAAGTACCATAAATGAACGTACCAATATCTGCACATGCAAGTTTTTTCCTTATAGATTTTTTGACAGCTTTAACTTTGAAGTTGTCGTATTCATGACAATAGAGACATTTTAAAAAGTTCTTTTAAGACGCATCCCTCGATTTCTTTGTTCCCCCAAATAAAATGCTACGGCGTCTACGACCTAAAGGGTCGATGAAGTTTCGTAGACACCCCAGTGCCTAATTACGGATTTACGGTATGCGTACATGCACACCTCATGTTTACAACAATAAAATAAGTATCATTATTATTTTTTGTGAACGCACTTTTCATCAAGATGACGATGATGTACAGCAGTAGCTGAAACAAAAAATGAAAACGTGCACTGTGCACACATTACGCATTATGCTTTACCTGCTTGATGGAGTCTCATTAAACGTAAATTGCATTTACGTCCTTTCTTCCATCTAGAGTAGATGACTTTTTGAGAATGAGAAGGAAAATTGGAAGGAGGCATGAACAAAATACGGATTTCATGATTTTTTGGCCAACTATTCCAACCAACTAGCCTCAAGTGCAGTAATAGTTTCAGTCAGTCACTACTGTAGATGTAATTACATATTATGATGCGTATTTAGATGATATTCCATGCTTGCTGCGGATGGCAGCGTTTAAACGAATTTTGAGTAGACAATGTAATTTTTTGTTGCTTTGGTTTTGGATGCGGGGCAACCCCTTTTATCAAAAAATGAAGCCTGGTATAAATCATTAGAAATCTAGGGACATTTTCTGCTTGGTGATATTCCCCTTTACCTTTTGACAAAAACTCTTTTCTGAAAAGAATGCATTTGATGAGCAGAGGACAAGCCACAACTTTTGACTTGTACACCACAGTTATCAAATTTTATACCAGCAACTTACCCCAGAGTGTATAAAAAATTTAATTTTCAACATATCTATGTTCTGTTGTTATTATGACTTCAGTATCTCATTGTCGTCATCGTCCTATTTGTGTAACCGCATTGTATTTTCAGGCATTTCACGGAAACTGTAAGTTGGCAGTGAAGAATCTCCGAACGAAAGAGACGTGACAGCCAATGCTAACGAAAAAAATGGTATTGCGCCACGTGTAATAAAAAAATTGAGATGTCGAAATACTTAATTGATCGAGTAAATACACTTAAAATGACTTGAATACTTGACTTGAACGGTTTCCCCTGTTCATATGTAAAGTTTAGGTGAATATTGTTAGCATTAAATACACTCTTCGACTCTTTCCTTCTCTTCAAGCGAAGTAGCAATGTAATAATTTTCTGTATGCTAAAAAGCTGAAAGGATAAAAAGCTGCAGAAAAAACTAGTTTTTGTACTTATTTTCATGCTTCATTTTCGAATCTTTTTTCATCTTTCTTTAACTCGAAGCAGCATTGATTTTCTTTTTGCTTTCCTTGTTTGTCCAAAATATTATCATCCAAGACCTGGAGTGGAGCAGCGCCCTCCACTTGAAGCAAATATTTGACATAATTCTAATGATGATTTCTTACGTTTCTCTTAGGAGCATAGAAAATGTAAGGGAAAAACCTCTCTTGAATGAAGTTGACCTTGTTCTTGACTTCCTTCTCGTCTCTTTCTTTCTCTCTGATCTGACCTAGCCAACACGAGCAGTTTATCACATAAAAAATACACTTATAAAACAGCTATTCTATTAATCCTTTAATATTGCCATTTGAAAAATGAAATTCCATCTGTTCATTATTATGTGCGCGTAAAAGCAGAAAGAAAATTGCTCAGCAATTTACTCCCCATCGATGATCTCTGTATTAGATCTGTTCGTTTTAATTTTTTATGGCATTGGCGCGGCTGATCATCTTCTTAAATCACGTTAATATAAGCGTTGAAGCATAAACTGCTGAACTGCGACTGTAAAAGAGAGAGCGTCTCTACAACACCAACGATATCAACATCCTATACCAATTTTATTTTTCATCATCTTCATCTTCGTATTTTTAAATTCAATTCTATGTTCTCCTGCTGGTTATACTATGCTTTCTTCTCTCCTTGAATGCCGGGAATGCCATCATTATAATTTCACTGTGACTGCGATCTGTTCAGCTACACGTAGAGCGTTCACTTTTCAAACATCTTGTTCTTCTGATTTTGGCACGGATATCTCGCTCTCCTTTCTAATATGCATTAGGAATCAGGCAGAAGTGGAAGAAAGAGAGAGCTTGAAAAAACTTTTTGGTTTAATAAGTCTTTTGCAAGCTTCATCTTTTATAATTTTATTTATCTGTCTGATAAAAAATATCACTGACTGGCTCTGAGTGAGCCAGATGGGATGATGCAAAGCATGTGAACCATATAGTACAGTCATTAGGAATGCATCCCTTCTGTGAAATGTCATTGAGAGATTATTTCGACTGTTTAGTCAGACTGCTGCTTAGTCTTTTACGTCGATGGTAGGTAGAAATCCATTTTTAAACTGGTTGACCCTCCAACTGTCGAAAAAAGCACCTTTGTTTCTTAAACGGATTCGGTTGATGGTGTTGGCATATTATAAACAGGAGTCATTGGCTCTCTATAGGTTGTGTCGTGTGTACCATGTGTGCGCATTTTTATTGCATCGCCATATCCCTCGGGATATTATACTTTGCGGTAATTTAAAGTGAACTGATGTAAAGTTTTTATTTTTTAAATATGTTATATGTTTTTAAAGAACGAGGAAGAAACGGGAGTCGACATGAGATAAAGTAGTTTTATTAGCCACGCAGACAACAACTGATCAATCCACAAGATAGTTGTGACACTTTCCCTTTTGTCTGGCAACTGTGGGAAAGCCATTTATTTCAAAAGGGATTTAATGGTACTAAATTCGCCACCAAACCACTCTCCTTCTCCATCAAATCGTCCACCCGGGTTCGTGCTCTGCGCATTCTTTGAACACATTTTTGTACTTCCATTTGAAATGTTTACATTCCCTCATGATTGGAGAACATGACTCATGCTAAAACGGGTTGTTGTATCTTTTAAATATCTACCCCGTTAAAACTTTCTACAGCTACACGAACGATGCTACTGCGTACATACAAAACTAAGCTTAACGTGCAAACAGACATTAATGTTACGGTTAAATGCTCTGTAAAATCAATTTTAATGTATACATGTATTTTTAACAATAAAAGAAAGCTGTTGACTGACTGTCAGACACAATATTTAAAGGCAAAGTATATGTCTGTCTTTATAGATACTTAATAGCATAGAATGCAACAATGATGTAATCAAAACTAGATTCTTTTGACCAGTTGACAATGGGAAGAGCAATCACAAGAGATGGGTTTATTATCCAAACACTTGATTTTCTACGAGGAACACACAACGCGACAAAGATTGCTTACTTCTGCTAGCACCGCAAATTTACGAGCGCACGTTTGCCATTACTTGTTGCTGGGAACAAAAGACTACTTCTTAAATATAAATATGATGCTATAACATGAACAAAAGTAGAACGTGTCTTTTGTGCAATCCATCTTTGTATTCCACAAAGCCAATAGTCCTCTGAACCTTTTCCTCTTAACGTGATTCTATGTTGCGCTTTTATTGCTCAACAAACAAGCTACAATGGTTTGTTGAGTGACAACACTATTTTTCAAAAACTCAAAACTTTTATCTCGCATCTTCAGTCGTGGCCGCAGTTCATAGAGAATTGAGATGTAACTCAAAAGGGAACACATTAAAAGCCTCGTTTAGGGAAACTGATGTCTAAAGACTGAAAACTGGATGTATATTCGCTGCAAATTTTTAAACACTAGAAGAATTTTTTAGAAACTATTTACCTTACTTAATAATGCATATAATTTTGAAGATTTTTATTTTGTGGCTTAACTACAAAGTATAACATTTAAAAAATGTGCTTCCAAAATTAGATTACGCTTCAAAAGTTCTCTTATTGTTGGAAATCAAGAGTATCAGTTGTATGCTTCGATTTCCCTGAAACTTGCTTAGATATCACCAATGGTAGAACGAAATGTTCATCGAACCAGTACGGAGCATGTCGCATGCTAGAAATTCAACGCATTTTTGTCAAAAACAAAGCATGTCATTCAATGAAAGTAATTTAAATACATTACCTATGCACAAAATATAGGCGGGTCAATGGAATTTTAAACTTGGAAAAGTATTGTACCCACTCATTTGCATACACTGTTACAAAAGAGAATATTTTTGTCTTTGCAATCTCGCATTCTTATTATAAAACGAAGAAAAGTACAAGCCATTAAAAGATCATGAAAAGTCAAACATTCACTCGCACCAAACACACCATTATTATTACAAGAAGATTACATGAGTGCGAGTGTAAGTCTGAAGTCTGTCTCTGTCTTATTTTCTCTCCTGTCTATCGCGTTGAACAAGCCAACTACACAACCAACATGGCACGACAATGTCAACTTCTGAAAGACTGCTTGTCTTCTACTCATGATGATGGAGTTAAATAAACTCTGGAATGATCAACAGTCAAAATGAAGGGAACATTGTCATGTATTCCTGCTTCATCTTACAATACAGTACATTCTTTATGAAAACCGCTATCTAGAGTACTTTTTGTTTGTATTATGTCATACTTGTGGTCATTGTCGTATCTAGATTGCAGAATATAATGTTACCTAATAATGCTCGAGCTATTGCATACATTGGATAGTGCACATAGTGGTCGTGGCTGTTAAATATATGACTTGACTTGCTTGTCATCAATAATTTGATCATTGCGTTTGCCCCTCGTGAATACGTACATGCATATTTGGTAGGAAGAAGACATCAAAACCAGTGACAACAGAGTTGATCGGAAAGAAATCAAAAGTAAACAGAGGTAGAAATGTATGAGTAATGTGTACATAGAACATTTACATGCGGTTTTGCTCGACTAAACCAAATCAGAGTTATCATCCTTTCTCTAGCATACTGCAATTATAATAGTGTCGCTTTTCCTAAAGATTCGATATGCTTGATTATGGCTAGCTTTTAATAGTGAAAAAGGAAAGCAATATTGTAACGATGATAATAAGTGAATAGAATCACGAAATCGCACACTTTTACTCGGAAACAGCCACCACGGTTAGAATCGCTCCATCACAAACAAATACATGATGAGAGTGCATAATACTTGACTTATTTCGTACTCAGACGGCTTACCTCACTCACTTCGTAATGTAATGTGTCCCCACGGATTTTACAGTTTTATTTTCGTATAGAAATGTTAGCATATAAGTACAAACATGCCGCAGACGTTGACGCTTCTCATCCTACTCATTTGAAGGCTTATAATATGTGTACAAAAACCCGTACAACGCATACACAATTGTGGAAGAGGACGCAAAAGAAGAGGCTTAACGCCACATATTCCCCCATCCAAGCAAATGGATCTTTCCGAATCGGATCATCTTCACCATTGAAGACTCAAGACGATTCAGATCTTCTGAAAAAGCTCACGCAAGCATACTGTAGGATTTTCAACAAACATTACCCAACAACAACAACATGCATTACAGGAAAACATAAATGCACCTCATTACATGTGTACACTATAGTAGCAACAATAAGCTTTGCAGATTTTCTTATGAATGTACTTTTTCTACACGGGCATTCATTCTGAATGTGATAACCTCTCCAGTTTTAAAGCAAACTTTCATTTCGAACTTGTCTGTAGTATGTACACTGTACACAATAATACGCATCCTGCTGTTGGTATTTACTAGACAGGGCAAGACACAATGGGAAACCTAAACATACTAGACTCAAGTAACTAGAGTAATAATAACAACAACTTCACTATACTATTATCTTCCCCATCACAACCGCAAACGTACAAGTCGATGCTTATCCAAATATTCACATGTGAGACTTTCATCCTTCCTTCCGCTCCTGTTGGTCATGAATCTAATAGCGAATGCGACCGAGGGAGAAAAATGGAAAAAGTAAATCTGTTTGCATTGGTATGTCACTGCTATCTTAATACTTGGTATTTTATACCTTGTAAACGTGAATGCATGTAGATTCAGTAGTAGCATCGCTGTTCCATTGATGTGGAAGTCGAATTAAAAAATATCCTACTTGTCTCCTCTCTCTTTCCACACGTCTAATGCTTAAAAGGCAAGTGCATTCACAGTTTGATGCTGATTACGCGTCTCTTCAGAAAGCTTCGTTTTTGAATCAGTCTTGTGTGATTCTTCTTTCCGGTGGTTTCATTTTCACCCGGTTGCACAGTTCGTGCATGATTTTCATTTAGTTCATCTTACCACTTTCATTTGGTGTTGTTCAACAGTCTTTACCGCTGGGAGAGAACAATAAGGGGAAGCTAAACTCTAATTTGTGAGAGGATTGAATGTGACTGGAAGGCGGTTGTTTGCATTTTCTGTGGAAAAGTTAACTTATCATTTACATCACGTCAACAGTATATAGTTGTGGGCGAGCAAATGAAGATGAAAACTTACTCTTTATAAAAAAAAGACTTTGCGATAATTGGCAAAAGTAACAAATTGGGTGGTTTCCAGTGAGTGGCGACGTTTCTAACAAGATATTTACATCTTTTTATGAGTTGTGCTATTACCTGTTGCTTGGATGTCAGGTTTGATTTCTCTGAGAGCAAACTAAACTTTTGCAATTTATTTTGTGCCTGAGGGAAAGTGGAAAAGCACACGGTTTCGAAAGGTAATGCTAATAATAAGACATACACATACCTATCACAATACAAGCAAATGAGGGCTGTGTAGTCAGTAGTCTACGAACTGAAACTGTGAGCAGCATAATATTTAATTCAAGCAATGCATGTTGTTGATGAAGCTGCGAGTATTCACTTGACAACCTTGCACTTGTCTTTTGCAGTGTGATGTTGTTACAAGCAAGCGGAAGCATCGAGTTATATGGTCATTTCATTGATTTGATGTTAAGTTTTACGGCAAACTAGTCATTGTCTGTCAGTTAAAACCTCATTTCCAATTTTAAACGCACAACCAGAAGATCCACACTATATGCTAAACATTACAGTTCATAGCTTAGTTCATGCGACAATGCGAAAGAACGACTTAGGATGGACACAAGGATGAACAAAACAATCACATTCCGCTTTTAATTTGAGAAGGCTAGTAATGAAACCTAATTAATTTAGGTGTCTACCAAGAGGAATGTTGAAAGACAAAATGACAGTTGGCGAGACAGAACATCATCTTGAATATTTGCATACTCGAGAATTCTTGTAAACTTATTTTAAATTTGAATTTCAAAACAGGAGTAAGAATGTAGGGTTTCTCATCCTACTGATTATAAATAAAATATGACATGCTTTAACTATAATATTAGGATGTCATGCAGGTCAGCGTGTCTATCAGACTGTCTATTACGTTATGTCATTTTTAAAGAGGACAAGAGAGGACTCGTAACAACAGTCATATTATTATTGTGACTTTCATGAAAATTACCGATTGGTGACAATCTACACTTAGTTTTTAACATAAAACGCATCACACACGCTTTCTTTGCTTGTTATGCGCAGACTTTTTCTAAACTATGTAAGCGAAAACTGTGTTATCGTATTTTAACAAAATAGGGCAGCCCCAATTTACACAGATTTTTCTAAAAATACGAATACCTACTTCAGATAATAATCAACACGCCCCATATTTTTTCGAATAAGGAAAAACTCTTAAACTTTCCTGCTAACGTGTAAAATCTAAAACGAAGCTGAAACATGAATATTTCAGTTTCCTCGCTTTTCAAGACTTTACGGCATAGTAAAAAGGCAGACTGTTAGGCTCTTTGGAATCTGAAGAGGAACGGATTTGCTTAGTAAACTACGGATGATATAAAATGGTTAAAAATCAGTCGTTGTGACGGAAAGTCAACTTTTTTATGGTTTGCTCTTCTGCCTTTCATTATAAATGAAGTGAACATCCGGCATTTCATTTTCATCTAGAAAATACGTACAGAATACATTTTCTATGCAGTGATGTCGTTTTTTAAGTTTTGAGTAGATTCAGTCATCAGTGGATTCGCCATGTAGAATGTGTAACCACGAACTTGGTAATAAATGGATGGATGGTTTTATTTTACAATGTAGCTTAAAAGCTCCAAGACGCAAAGAAAGCGAACAAGAAGCACTTTACTGTTTAATGGTAGAGTGCATTCAAAGAGCACGCTTTGTTTGCTCGTTTCCAATACGCGATTACCAGACCACTCAGGAACAATAATATTAATCGCACTTTGGAATGTTCAAAGAACTTGCTGTTCTCGTAAATACTGCTGAATCAGTAAACATGCCGTAAGTTCACTAAATTGAGTACTATAGTGTCGTCATTTAAATAAAATTAATACCGGGGACATTCTCGCAGCGCATGACTGTCACATCCATTCCCTACACCTCCTTCACCTAATCATCATTCTGAAAAGTTCCATTTGGGCACATTTACGTACAATATAGCTTTTAGGAAACAATACAGCAAATATTATCTGCATGAACAATGAACCAAGTATACGGACAAGAAACGATAAGTTATAGAACAACACGCCTTCAAGCGAAATTGAATTTATCCATTTATCCTTAATTTGACACAAAGTTAAATCCAATTGCCATGACAGATTCCCCAAACCGTCCAGCATATTATGAGAGGAAAATATTTTATAGGATAATTTTATGGATTTCTCAAAGATCAATATGAGTGAGAAAGAGCTACTCATCCGTAGCTTCATAACTATAGCTTATGATTTGAAGCAGAAAATGCTGCATTAGTAAATGTATAAGAAATCAGTTGATGATTGATATAAAGTATAGAACTTTTCTTTCATCAGCCAGCATCTTGATATTTGCTAGGTGCTCAAGAAGATGCTTCTAAAAAGAAGTAACTTCCAAATTGCAATGAGCTCAGCAAGCGTACATGTGCTTGGCATGAGTAGGGAAATGGGGAATACGAGAAAGATAGAAGCTAGAGAAGGCAATGAAGACTGTTGCTTGTGGGGTTTCGCTGTTGTGATGCTAAAACGAGAGAAAAGGATAAGATAAAAGCGAGTTAGGGATCAATAAACATTTGTTGCTCATATCGCGAGCTCACATAACGTATGCTTACCTATCTGCATGCACGCATGTTTGATATCTTTTTGCTTCCTATTCAATCCAAATCAACAACATCATCATCATCTCTTTTTTCAGCACAAAGTGCGTAAAACCTGGAAATTACAAGCAGTCAGTTATTTCGACTACAGCGAATAGCGAATGGATCAAAATAACAAAAGGTTTACTTTTAGATACGGTATAGTGCCTAGATAGTTTCTGATTCAAAAGCCGAGGTAGTGCTAATCTTGACAGACATGCATATGTAGATGATTCAGTTGGGTTCCTCTACCAGTAATAATAAAGTAGAGCAAAAAGTGATCATACCACATGCAGAACACGATAATGATAAAACTTTCAAAATTACTTTGACCATGTTTTGCAATTTGAAAACGCGTCTTCTCTTTCCTCCCAACCTCGACATGTTTCCTTACTTTTACTTTGAAATCAACAAACTTTCGACAAACTTATTCCTAACAAGTTCATTATTACTCGGTGGTTTCGTCCTCCAACAGACACACATATTATAATATACTCTACTCGAGATCTTCAAAAAGACCTATTGTAATGGGCACTGTACGATTCTCATCAAAATGGAATAATAATAAAATCCAAATATCATGAATAGACGGGTGCGCATTATCTTACTTGTTTTGTACTTTACTTTCTTCAAAGATGATAATATGTCTACTGTCTGAATGAAGTTTGGCAATAGTGTACAGGAGTAAGAGATAAACGCAATATATTGATATTAAACCACATGCCATTTATGGTAATCATTTGAAACTGGAAACTGTTACAAAGTTGATATCAAATATGGTAGTTATTTGTATTATGATATATATCACGATGGTGCACTTAATAACCACCGCTCATGTATAAATATTGATGATTCCTTTCAATAACTTTTTCGCCTTTGTTCCTTGCTCGCACATTAACTTTTTCATGCAAATAACTATTAAGCAAGTGAACAGGGAACAAAAAGTTCATCTTCATCACTATCTGCACGCATCACAAGCAGAAACAGACTCAAATAGACAACAACGTGTCATTTTCGTGAATTTCATTTAACACAATCCAAACAAACGGAAGCTTTTTTTTTACTAGACTAGACACTTTGTTTCCTAATTGATAAATTAGTCTATCTATGAAATTTAATGACTTTTCTTTGAACAACGAAATAAACAATTATTGAATAAAGGAGTTTGATAAAAGTGCATAAAATTGTTGATGGGATATGTTTGCAATATAATTAAAGCAGCTATTTAGGCATTATTAGAAAGAATGTTACATAATTGGCCATCGTTTTCACTGCAATAGACGCGGTTTTTTGCAACCTTAGCTAATTCTTCAATACATTTCTGCCTCGTTTTCAAGATTTTATAAACTTTTCAAATTCGAAATTAAAGTAATCAGATATGTTTGATGAAATGAAGCTGTTATTCATTCTAATTTTAGCTATTAGCTAATAATTTTGGCAATAATTATTTGTTTGCTCTTCAAAGAGGTTGTTTGTCAAGGGTGTACTGGAAGCACAATTTCTTGTATGGCAACACACGAAATGTGTTTTTTTCCAAAACAATTTTGCTCGTAAAAGGTAGCTTGAAAGATACACGTAGCATGCCGGCAAATTTCATGCCGAATTGACGTTTTATTGCCCAATTAACGTCCTGCAAGAATGTATTAAGTAGTGCATACCCAATAAACAGAGACACTGTAACATCTTGTCCAGTTGGCATGTTTGCGTCTTTCATTTTTAGATTAGATACGCGCATGACACAATATATTTTGGGTCAGGGTTATTAGAGGCTCATACTAATAATAATAATTATTGCACTGCCAAGAGTAATGCAAATAATATTCATATATCTACTTATCTTGACCTTACGCCATGCATTGGTCATGCTGATGTTCCATGCGTAATAAACAAAAATAGTTTGTTGTGTCCTGTGCAAAAATTAGATAAGATTCAGTGCAATGTGAATTACACATTTTGATAAATAATCTGGAGCAAAGACTGGCTTTGCTTGCTATTAAAAACAGCTTATCTTTCTCTTCACTATTTGTTAGTTATAAGTAGGATGTTTTGAACACATGCTTTAACCTGAAATAGATGCAGATAGATACACAATATATATACAAATATACTTTAAAAACTGTTGCGGAGAAATCCGGATCTTGTTTTACGATCACAGTTTTATGGATCTTAAAACTAGAATTGAAACGATTCATTCTTAGGTTTTGATCACAAATGGAAGGTATCCATAGAGGATAAAATCCTGCATTGCACGTGAAAGAAAACAAGGAAAATATCAGAGTCTGGAATGAAATGCTAACAGAGTCGTATGTGTCTTATATCTTCGTTATCGAAATAAACCTGAATTCATAACTATACAGATGTGATGATGAAGACGACCTTAGGCTAAGTTTGTTTCATCTGACAACTGACACGTATAATCATCCTTTTAAATCCTCATCAAGATCATCACTCAATAAACTCCTTGTGGAATTGCCTACTAGAAAAGCGCAAGAGTGTTTTAGCTGCGAGATAAATGGCTATGTTGTAGGTTCGCATGTCTGTCCTGGCCTGACGCTATCCGGACTGAATATGATGTTTTGCTTAAGCTAAAAGTTACATTTTCACTACTGATGCCGATAAATCGATTGCATGAGTTATTAATGATTTTCCCCAAAAGAAGAACTGTTGGACTACACATTGAATTATTTTCCTATAAAGATTTAACTCAATATTTTAAATTTGACGCATATAGTTTCAACAATTTAACCAATTCATGATAGCAACGCATTATTCTATGCTGTTGCTATAGTCCCTGGCCAATCATAATTACAACGTCTTGCTTAGTTAGACTTGTTGCTTAGTTAGCAATGCCAAAGTCAGAATGGTTCCTTAACAACGCATCACGTTTATTGCTTTAAAATAGTCTTACTCGCTGTGTTTTTCATGTCTAAATCGTATTACTGCTACAACTGCAGAGCCTTCCTAAACTTTATCTGGAAAACTGCATGATGATTTTCCAAATCAGTCACAAGCTATAAACTTTTGATGGCATGCAGTCGAGAACTAGTCATTTTCCAATGTTTTATTAATAAAACCTCAGCTTAAAATGAATAAAACAGCAAATACATAAACTAAACTCATGTTCATGAGTATTGCCAGCGACACATGTGCCGCACCAATGCTGCATCATCATAATTCGGGTGATCTAATGTCTACAGGGTCCAGTAGCGATTGAAATGGAATGATCATTCATTTACTTTTTACGAGACTGTTAAGATTCACTGCCCATCTCATAACTGAACATTTGTATTTTGACGCTCAAAGAAAAATCTTCCGACATATATTTACCGATAAACGTTTCAATTAAATAAATACATAAGCATTCTGCAACTTTGATACATGTTGTTTATTGCACAACAACTTTAATTGTGTCAAAAGTCATGTTTAACAAGTCAAAATCATTGAAAATAATTAATTGTAGATACGTACCCTATGCAATAATTTAAATAAAGAAAATAAAAATTCTCCTCCAATTTTTATTGCTTGGTATCTGTTGTTGGGCTGTTGCTACTTCTGCTGTTAGCTTAGAATGACGTAATCAAAATAGCTAATTAAAAAAGGCTTCAACTATGAATAAATAAATAATCAAATAATACATCTCCGAGTCACACTAACGTATATTATATTCAATAGAGTGTACCAAGAATTGAATATTATTATCCCTTCTTTCTCCTCCTGTAAATACAACTAGAGAAACGCACTCACTTTACCAACGATCGCTCTGGTATTCATAGTGATCGCGAGTTTACTCTCAATTATCTTCAAATTTAAAACAAGTATTCATGGCGCAACTATTGTTCGCATCATAATTACTAGCATTGCCAGGTGGTAAACAGAAGTGTATAGTGCTTTGCTTCAACAGTAGAAATTACTAAGCTGCATTTTTGCGTTACCTAAAAAGGTATGAAAAGCAATAATCCAGTAATTTACCTTACTTTTTCAACTCTCTTTATTCAATTAAAATTCAGAGCATGTTTGCTAGAAAATAGCTGATAAAATTGAAAAAGCGCTACAGGCAGCTGCTCAAAAAGCAATAAAGAAATAATCCACACGTTGTTATGTCATATCATGGGCACTACTGATTTAAAACAGTGTTGAACAAGTTGAAAAATTATGAACTCATATAGAAAAGAAACAGGTATTTCGTTTGAAGGGCGGCGATCGTGGTGGCAGCGTGCAAGTGGAAAAAGTTGCACTTTTTCATTTTTCACGTGTGCTGTTTTCGTTGACGGTATTGATCATTGCTTTTCCAATCTTATTTTCCTGTGCAAACCATAATTACATAATGTATATGTGATGATGGTGGGTACAATTTAAAACAAAAGCCTAATAAAATTCATTCATGTATACTGCGTACTAGTATGAAAAGCAAGGAACATGGTTGGGTTTTCTTTCTCCCCTTTTAGAATAAAGGCAGTTAAAACAAGGACGCTAGTGTTGTTGTGGTCATCTATAGTGCTCATCTCTGCCGTCGAGTTAGAGGTGCAAGTGTGATGTGCAAGAGGTGTGATGCTTTTGATTTTTGGAGGTGTTGAACTCCTTGGCAGCAGCAGTAGTAGTCGCCATTGTAATCATGTAATTATGAGAATGCCTGATTACTATGTCGCCATAGCTACAGGAATGGCGACAAGCAGACTTCCTTAAAATCAGGTTCACAAATGTGTAGATCTAAACTAAATTCTATACGCATGAATCAGCTACATACGTACACGTTGTGCAAATATTTGAGACTGAAAATCCCATAAACTTCCATCTAAGATGACGAGCATCCAGTAAGTAAAACTAAATCATCGGACTTGTATCCCAAGGTTTCATTATAAGTTGTAAGCATTGTGTCTGTGTAATTACGGCAAATCTACAAAAAATACAATGATGTACTAAATGCTATAAAGACACAGGAGTAAGTTGTAGGGTCTGCATGCACTACTAGCAACTGCGTTCACAGATTTTATAACGAATGAACGAATCATGCAGTTTTCAAATGTTAGCGATATGTGTGCATGTTCAGTTGAATCGAATATTTTTGTCCGACAACGAGTTGGAGGTATTACAGCTCGTAGTGCCCAGGAAAGAAACAATAACTGCTACTACATGATCAACTATGATGTATGTGATGTGCTGATAAATTGAAAACATGCAATTCCTCATCTCCAAACTTTTCATCATAGTTTACTTTAGATGGTGATAACGATAACAAGGGTAAATTTGGTTAAGAGGGATGATAATAGTTACTAAGTTGACTATTAAGGCGACAAAGGAGATGACAATGAGAAAATTAAATGTTAATTCTTTACTTACATACACAAGATAATAATCATTATCATAATCAGGAATGCACAACTTATGCATGGAAGGATTTCCATTCTCACTAATCACAAGTTTAGTATTTTACCAAGTCAAACTTGAAGAAGCATAGCAGCGGACTGTTTGAGAAAGTCATCGTTTAAATCTTTACTGTCACTTACATAATTCACTTCAAGTTTTATGTTGTGACCATTGCTCATTTCATTTCATTGGGGCTTTTTCATTTTTCCTCATCCGTCACCACCACCAAGACTTTCATTACTGTATTGTTCAATGCTGGTGTTGTCGCTTCGTTTTTTGCCTGTCGCCAACAACACAGCAGCAGAAGCGATGTACTTCACATAGCGCAATGATTTAATTAAATACATGAATGAGTCATTTTAAAAGCTGTGAACTTACAAGGACGACAGATATTTTTTGCATCTTGTTCGATTGGACAATAGCATCATCATGGAAAAACTGCCCGACGTTAATGTGTAGATGTAGCTATTATTAAGGCTGGTATCAACTCTTCGGTCGTATAATCATCCACACTTTATGCCTTTTAAGTTGCATAGGTAGCAATTCAGAATACAGCAAATCTTTACTGTCATTGTCGTAAATTTAGATTTAAGCATCAATCAACGTAATCCTTGTT
Source organism: Willowsia nigromaculata (assembly GCA_034700605.1). Lineage (NCBI taxonomy): Eukaryota > Metazoa > Arthropoda > Collembola > Entomobryomorpha > Entomobryidae > Willowsia > Willowsia nigromaculata. Next base: position 17,114 of record JAQIXX010001053.1, read on the forward strand.
GTAGACAATGATCTAATGCAATGACTGGATATACAATTTTCCATTTCTCTTGTTTCATGTCCTCCTTCTTTTAATGAAATATGATTGTCAGTGAAGTGTGCAATACATTCATTTCTCATTCCTGTCAATCATGTCTCACTTGCATCTTGCATCCCAACTTAATATAGCCTCTTCAATCCGTACAAACCAAAGACCATAAATGCTGTCCTCATGAATTACTTTCACTGCATTACCTCCTCCTGCCATTTATAATTTTTTCTTGTCATTGTCGCCAAGTTGTATGTAGTAGTCTGCTGGCTATCAATACAAACCGCGTTTTAGCTGTGTACATGTATTTGTATTGTGGTGTCGTATCTGTACTGTGAAGTACCAGACCAGTCATAAAAATTTAAAGTGCAAACGATTTTCTTGCCATTTATTCAACAATGACAGTTAAAAGAAGCATGACTGAAATTATTTCTTCTTGGAGACATGAAAGAGATGAAGAGCAAAACAAACAAACGAACGGTGACATAAATTACACCCTTTCATACCTAGTTGTTTATGACAACTCGTGTTGATGTAATGAATCTGACTGATGTAAAAGAGGATGAGTACAAAGAAGCAGCTCTCCATTGTCACATCGGCCTTTTCATCTTCATTAATGACATGGAAAAACTGAGTAACGCAGTAAAACTATAGTTGGTAATTAACTTCTTAACTTGGAGTTCACGTTTCATTGTATAATGAAAACCATTAGAGAAATGTTTTGCAGTTTTGTACAAACTACTAATGATTGAAAATGTATTGTCTATATTTTGTTTTTTTCTCAATTTCATTACTTATGTTCTGCATTAATAGAAAATTAATCCGTAAAAAATCATATTCATCGCGTCGATTTATGAGTGAGAGTTTCAAGCTGACTTGCTGAATCTCTATTAGTTTATTTTATACATAACTAAAATCATTCGTAACTACCTAGATAAAGATTCGTAGATAAACACTAACACTATGCGTTCTAAAAATTTGATACCATTGGTCTGAATGGAACATGGCTCATTATATTTTTTAAATTCGCATATCTAGACACTATGTAAGTTGCAGTAGTCCATCGTTTTTCAGCTATACAGATACTACTACTGTACTACTACTACTGTACTACTTAGAAAAGCAAGTGGGTTATGTGGGAATGAAAGAACTGAGATATGACAACTAGCAATGTTACCAGCTACGCCGTCTGTATATTTTACTTGATACTATTATCGCATATTGTTTATCCTTCTAAAAGCTTGCATTAGATCAGTCGTTGATGAAATAATCTCAGCATAGTAACGGTTTTTGACTCTGCCTAGTGAACAGAGCCACGGTTGCTGATAGAGTGAAACTTTCTGCAAAAACTGCGTCACTCAATGCTTGTAATAAGTGCTACTTGATAGCTTCCAAGATATTTCTCACACTACTCGTTAAAATGAAGTAATATGTGTAAAAAGCGTGTACCAGGGAAAATCTGCTTTATAAGATGTTCTTCAAAGATCAAGTTACTTTGAAACTCATAGCGTAAATAAAATTCAATAGAAAATGAATTCATTGTCCAGTAAGTGCTATTAGAGAAGGGCTTACATGTTATATCCGCAAACATTACAAGCATTACACACTTTTCATCAAAATCCAAGAAAATAGCAGGTGAAGAGTAAACAAAGAGAACATTATAAGACAGACAAAGGTACTCTGTTGTCAGTTTTAATGGAACCGCCAACCGGCCGGAAATCGCAGAAACAATGATTCATACATTCTTAAAGGTTTATAGGATGTATAGAAAAGGATAGCATTTTAAAATTTTGAATGTGGAAATCAATGCTATAGCGAGTAGCGAGTCATTAATGAATTCTAAACTCACGAAGGATTTGAATTTGAATGCAGAAATATGAAATATGATAGCGAGTATGATGCTACAAATATAATGAGGATGGCATTGCAGTTGAGTCATTTTATAATCTACAAATAAATAAGTAACTTGACTTTGTGTGATTTCATCTACCTCCACAGATCGTCAACCCCAATCAAAGCCATCCGTCAAGCAACTGAAGGAAAAAGAATGGGTCAAAAGTTTCGTACACCTACCGCCGAAGGCGCGTGGAAATGCCTCCGCACAAATTTGTTGACAATGTTGACCGTTGCTGGTGTGCTTTCCGGCGTTGCCCTTGGGTTTATCCTTCGAGGCTCTCGCGAGGAGGATTGGTCACAGCGAGAGCAAATATACGTGAAATTTTTTGGTGACATATTTCTGCGAATGCTGAAAGCACTGATTTTACCCTTAATTGTGTCTTCTCTCATTTCTGCCATTGGATCTCTGGACCTTAGTCTTTCGGGAAGGATTGGTGCTCGAGCTTTGGCTTACTACATGGTTACCACTGTTTGCGCTGTCGTCCTTGGTATCATTCTCGTCGTCGCTATTCATCCTGGGAAAGTGGGAGGAGAGAGAATGGAGAGCACCAACAAACCAAGGGATGTCACTACCGCTGATACGTTAATGGATTTAGTCAGGTAACATGTTCTTTTACGTATGACATACGCAATTCAATACACATATTTGTCTACCTCAGTGTGCGGGAATAATCCAGTTGCTCGATTTGACAAGCCCAAATAATTCTCTCGGTTCATTTAAAGGAACTTGAAAATTTCTACATCGAATCAATTTAAAGTGCTACCTGTTAAGGATTTGTAATTCTTTACAGGTGAGGCATTGTGCTGAATATGTGCACTGTAAAATGTTTTCCATTCAAGAATGGTCGACGTGCAATCATCATTAATCACACACGTGAATACACGACAACAGCCCGAGAATTATATGTGCAGAATTGTGTTGGTTTGGTATGGCCTTTAGAGAATCCAGCTAAACCCCAACTTTGTTAGCAATTCATATTGGCCATGTATTAGGAATTATGCTTTTTTATTGAAAATAGCATAGGTACTGAAGCTTGGTCCTCATCAGCCCATTCCCTGCCATTTCAAATTAAATAATGAATTTGAAAAAACAGTATTATCCAGGCTCTGTAGGTAGAACAGTCAACAATGCACTATTGCACACATATTATTCACATCTCTTTCATCTCTCTAAATATTACAAACGCTTACAATACAATCCCAATACCCATGAGGCCATAAATCATTCCATTCTAATGGCGCAGCTGCAAAAAGACTATTTCATTCAATGCTAATTCGTTGCAAATCAATTTTTTCCTACAACTTATTATCCATTGCAAAGTCTCCTTCAAGTATTATTAACAAATTAACATACAAGTATGGCTGATAGCTCCACACGTTATCCTGCACAAAGATTTTTCTGTGCGTGGAGACCAAAAACAACAATTTTCTTCCCCAGTCAGTTATATTGGTGTTGAGCTACTTTTCAATTTGAGCATTTACTTCTTAGAACTACAAGACTTCGCAAAATTGTTGATTGACTTAATTAAATTATTGACAGTTGCATGTAAATATACAAACCTGGATTCATTTACCCTTTTTTATAACTAAAAACAATTTCCCCCGTTGAAGCCAGTTTACTCTTAAAGGATAAGTGGAAGGACATGTCAGTTTTCATTTACAGGAGGATTTGGTAGTGGGTGCTCACCTTTAGTTAGTTGTTTCATTGTTTCATTGACCACTACGGAAACGATCTATTGCATAATGAAAAACAGGAAGGGGAATACATGATGTCGTTGCAAGTTTTTAAAGCTGATTTTTGAGGATGCCTCAGCTGTACCGGTTTGGTTCTGCTCACATGCACTACAGCAATAAATTATTTAAAAACGCATTTACATGATAATAAGTTAATGACCATATTATTATGTAAGTCCAGTAGTTACAACAGTATCGTTTCTATAATGTGAACGAGACATGTAAGCAATAAATTTTAGTCGAGAATTATCCACACCGTAGGAGAACGTCAACATATTTTCTCTAGTTCGATGCAATGGCTCTGTTCTTAAATTAATAGGATTAGGATATTATGTACCATCTCTACTCTTTTGTTCGTTTTAACCTGCAATTCTCCTGTAAGCAGTAAAAATTAGAAACTCAACAGAAACAATAGTGGTAGTGTTAGCTGGCTACTAAATAGGACTCATAATTCATTCATCTTTATTCCAACTTCAGCATTCTGTTCTATTTCATATGATTCTTCATTAATAAGACCGACATGTCCGTCCTTGATATCTCTCAGAGTTGTTTTTACCTCTCATTCTGCATGCCAACTCCCCAGACACATTTAATTTTGAAAAGTGAAAACCCAAAACAGCCACAAGGAACATTTCCACTCTCTGTTTTTCCTTCATTCATAGTCGTCTTCAAGTTCAGACGAATCTCATCATTATTGTGACGCATAAAGTTTTTGGCAAAAGACGTTCGCCATGTGCCATGCGACCAAACAAAGACCTGAGTCTAAATCAGTTTTTTATGAACGCCTGGCTGGATCGCTATAGCATGCAATTATAATGAATCCTGTGTGCAAATACACTCACACATCAAAATATACTTTGAGACGGTAATGATGATTAGATGCATAGATTTATAACTAATACACAGACAAGTTTATATAAATAAGAGCATGCACGGTTTATAAATATGAACAACAGGTTTAATAATTTTGGAGAAATGAAAGTAGGTATGATGAGTAAAATTATGTAATCAGCCACGGGAGTCCATTAAAAGTAAGGATCAAACAAGAAATTAACAATGCCACCTATATAAAAAAGGCCACGTAAAAGAATGCATAAACGTAGGCACACACAACCAGCTCTGTTCTTATAATTTATTCCAGAGGTGGAACACCCCCAACTTGCCATCATTATTATTACCACTTTGTTTTTTATATTGTTTTCCCTCTTCAACTCATTCTCCTCTTTTCTTCCCATTGAATAATTCTCGTTATGACAGGTCTGGCCAACAATCATTAAAGCAAGAAAGGGTGAAACAGTCAGTAGTACTAAACACTTTTTGAAGGTAAACCAGAACTTAATAGCGATTTTAGGATAAGAAAAAAGGCGCAAGATGAAAGGATGTTACTTCATCAAAACTTGACCATAATATTATCCAATACAGCCATCTAATATCTCAAAACAAAATTATATTTGCGATAACATAAATTTTTGAATGAATGTGAGTGTTTGAATTGCTAAAATCGTTTATTATTATTTTTATGTGCTAAAGAGATGAAAGGATGCTATCTTGATATTCTGAACAAAAATGACCTGCTTGCCAACAGTATTTTTTTGCGTTGGTGTTTTTATTTCATCTCACATCTTGCATATCATGAATTCATGAGAGAAACCAATTTTTATGTCGTGTACGTCACTAAAGCTCAAATTGTTTTAAATATTCGACTCTTAAATCCATCCATTAAATGTTACACAAAATACTATCATTGCGATGATTTTTGCAAATGAAATATGAGTGTCTTTGAACATAGCATATTATGCTTGATTGAAGGTTTGGCCAGATAGGGGGATAATGTCTGTTTTTAACCATCTTAGTTGCCTACTTCAAAACTTAGTCATGTGCTCATTTTGTTGATTAAGCTGTATATTACCGAGGCTGCCATTTATTTTAAATAATGGAGTAAACAAACTCGCGTTTTTATGGCATAGATGTACATACATCGTGGGAGCATGCTAGTTCTATAAACATAAACAATTGCTGAAAAGGACCCCCGCACTAGAGCATTTTTGAACAAAAATCAAATTAAATTAGCGTTTTCAGATGTGTGCATGTATGTACCTAGTTGATGGAGGTGCAAACTGCTCATTGCTGACTCAACTTGTTGAATGTCGAGCAACGCCCAACACTCATGAAACAGGTAGTCAAGCCTTGCTTGAAAATGGTGATAATTGCTATTCATGTTGCTTCTCTGTTTGTTGTCTACAGGAACATGTTCCCTCCCAACCTTGTTCAAGCCACGCTTTACCAGGTAATTTATTTTAGAGCAGTAAAATGAATTAAAATTGCCATCATTTATGAACAAGACTTATGCGAAGCTAGTTATTTTTTCAAGCGCGGATCTCTACTCTGCAAATATTTCATAATAAACATGTCAATCTATGAGATGATTTCGAATAACTGTCAAATATCAGTTGAAATGTTTAATAATCCTCCTTTTTAAGACGTTTGCATTTAATCATATAATCAATGTCAAATTTTATATCTTTATACATTTAAAATTGGTTTTGTGCAATTTCAAAAAATGATTCAAATTTTATCTCGATTTTTTTACTCTTGTGATTGGAATACGAATATAGTTACTACGTAATATGGAATTATATACTTGACTTGGGACCTATATGTTATGTACCTAACTTTCTAAAGATACATGAAATTTGACTTGAAAATTTGATGAACGAATGCTAAAAAAGGAAATTACAAGTGCAATATTAATAAAATCAATTCATTATTTTGATTTCTAGTACCAAACTACCTTGGAACCACCTACACCTGCACAACTTGCTGCGGCTGCAGCCGAAAACAGAAGTGAGTCTCGGTTTGCATTAATTTTGACTTAATTTTAGATCCTCAAATTTCAGCATATTTTAAATTTAAGCAACTATAATATTTCATAGGAATTTGAATTGATTAGAAATGATTTGATGTTTCCAGCCATTCAAGTAACCGAGTATCTGATGAAATCCAGGTACACCGATGGAACGAACATAATGGGTCTTGTGGTATTTTCTACGATACTAGGAATTACTCTCGGGAAAATGGAGAAGCGTGGAAAACCTTTACTAGATTTCTTTACTTCTCTTTCGGAATGCATGATGATCATTACGAATTGGGTTGTCTGGTGAGATCCAAGTTTGATATGAAGTCATAGTAGCAGTATAGCTAATTGTAGATTTGAAATCATTCATCGTTTCAGAATAACATGCATACTTCTATCCGTTTTAATCCTTGATTCTCGTTGACTTCCTCTGAATAATAGGTTGTCTCCAGTGGGTGTCTGCTTTTTAATCGCTGCACAACTTCTCGAGGCTAAGGATATCGGGCATATATTGGAAAAGCTTGGAATGTATTTCATGACAGTCCTGTTGGGACTGTTTATCCACGGCTTCGTTGTACTACCGTTTATGTATGGCGTTGTTACCAGAAAGCTACCGTTCAAATTCATTGCCAACATGACTCAAGCACTGGCGACGGCTTTCGGTACAGCTTCAAGGTAAAAAATTGACAGCAAGATTTGGTTTACTTAAATTCAATCAGTTAAGGTCAACATTAACAGCTTTTGTTTCCATGCATAGTTCTGCCACTTTACCGATCACGATTGGGTGCTTGGAGGACAAAAACGGTGTGGACCCCAGAGTGTCGAGGTTTGTGCTTCCCATTGGAGCCACAATCAATATGGATGGAACTGCTCTCTACGAGGCTGTCGCTGCTATCTTTATTGCGCAAATGGAAAACCGTCCATTGGGTCTCGGAAGTATCATTGCTATCAGGTAAATACTTTCACTTCCCGTAAAAACCCTAATCGTATATGTAATATAGATTAAATGAAAAACATTTTTACATGAAACTTAATTCTTTAGTATCACTGCAACTGCTGCAAGTATTGGAGCCGCTGGTATCCCACAAGCTGGACTGGTTACGATGGTCATGGTTCTTAATACTGTTGGACTCTCAGCGGACTACGTTGCGTACATCATTCCCGTGGACTGGCTTTTGTAATGAGATACAATGTCGCGTTAAAATTTCCTATTACCATAAACATTACACTATGTCAATATTAACATTTTGTTTGTCTAGGGACCGATTCCGTACAACAATTAATGTACTTGGAGATTCCCTTGGAGCAGGACTGGTAGATGCAATCAGTAAAGAGGAATTGGAGAATATGCCAATCCATGCAGGTAATGAGCCGTCAGAAGGAAGGCGGGAGAAGGCTGGAACGTCAGGTGAGGAAGATTGGCACACAACGCCTATATGATCTGATGCATTTCCAAACACTTCGCAAAAAAGTGTAGCTCATCATTCTACTACCACTACTGTGTAAAGGTTTTCCAAAAAACAATCAGTGCTGTCAAAACCAACTTAACTACCGTAAATTTTAAAAAACTAAATGGTCCCTCGTATCCGTCTTTCTCATTTTTAATTCTCGATGTAACAACCCATTTAATATTATTTCAGTACGAGTGTTGTGCAACATTAATTTTTATTTTTTACTCTTAATTTGTTCTGTGTCAATTTGTAGAGTGCAAAAGTAGCTATGAAACAGAAAGAAAATGTGTATGCTTCTGAAATTTTCAAAGATTAACAAATTTTGATATCCTACTACAAAAGATTTGACGTGTTGTTTGAACTGAATGAGTGACTCTAATGATCTGCTCTCGTTAATAATACATGTAATAATATGCGTTTGAAAAGTATGTGAAAAACTGTGTGATCTAAAATCTGTCTAATTTGAAAGAAATATCTTTGTAGTGCGTGATTTAATAGCAATATTAATAGCTCTAAGAGAACTGCAATCCTAACACTATTATCTATTAAGAATATCTTAATGTAATTGTAAAATTGGTATAACTATGTGTAAAGTAGAGAATTAATCACTGACTTTTGTTTTTATAATCCAGAGGTAGAATTGCATTTACTTTTAACTGTCTGAAGCGTGTGTACGAATAAATCGAAGCGCAAGCTTGTTTGATTGCCAATTTTATTGTTTGAATGGTTAATAATAAGTGTGTATGTTAAATGATTGGACAAAATATAAATAATTACAGAGAGGATGATTTGCTAACAGTCAAGATGAATTACTGTCATTATTGTATACGTTTTAATCTTTGTTGGTTTTTGTAAAACATATTTTAGGTACTTCAGGCGGTGTTTCCATACTGGGCTAGTTAAAACTATTTTTCATCCATTCCCAAAGATTTATGTCGGTGGATACTCTTTAAAATATTATGCATTACTCATGTTTGTATGGATCCTCAACAATTTATTGTATTGACGTTAGGTTGACTAGTTTTTAGCCTAGTTTAAATTTCTATACAAAGTACACAAGGAAAGTGAATAAAATTTTGTCAAGTAAATGTCATGTAATTGTAAGTATCGTAATTTACCAATCTTCAGCATGTGAGTTAATTTATGGTCTTAGCAGTGGTAATAGAGTAGCGAAAGAAAAGTTTAGTACTCTTATGATTCTATTCATAAGTAAATTTAAATCTAATAGAAATGATCAGTATGATTAAAGAAAATCTGCTGTCTTCGAATCGAAATAAAAATTCCTCGCTGAAACTTGGAAACAATTTGTTTTGAAAAAATCTCACAATTTATCTACAATTATTGAATGTTTTAAACTATTACTATCGTTCGTTACTTTGTAAAAGAACTAAGGGAAAAGATGTCTAGTTTCGCCTAGAAGATGTAGCGACTTAAGAATGCAGCCATATCATACACTAAATTTAACTTCAATGGAAGAATCACATTTCAGAAGTGAGGGTACCATTTTAGCAAAATTCGCTTTCTTCCGTTGAAAGATTTCAGAAGTGTAAAAAAAACCTTAGTGGTTCAATGGTACATAACATAGTACATCAATATGCATCTTTTATTCAGTACACGGTATCTTATCTATGTTCATAAGGTGTGCATGTTCAAAATATTACGAAAGTTATAACTATGGACTAGTTAAAAATTAAATCTAGGCAGGTATTAGTTATGCTATCCTTTTTCTAAATAGAAATAGAAAACTTATACAGTTACTACAAGGAAAATAATACAAAAAATATTGAAAAACTAAAAAATGCAAAAATAAATAACGTTTTTGTTTTGTATTTCTGTTAAAATCTATTTAAGGAAATAACTTAAGGGAGATAATAAGTACTAGCTATTTCATAGAATATAAGTTAGCATAGAAAAAGCTTTAACTATTTAGTGTAAGTATAAAAATATATTTGTTAATCTGCATCATTTTCAATCAAATTAGTTTCCGTTTGTTAATTTGTGAAAAAGGAAGTATGTGCATTCACACTTTCCCGATTTTGTATGATTTCTTACTCTTCCAATTAGGCTTTAAATTTACTTGTCTTCTATAAAAATTTCTTTACTTGTTTGTTGGAAGACTTTTTTGGAAATTTTAATTTTCTACCGATTATATGAAATGCTACCAGCAATTTTAAAACTCGATTGTCATTGTATTGTCGCAGATAGAATATTCTACGTACTGTCAGCTACTCTTAATAACAGTAATCCCTTCCAGATCCACCCGAAGAAATTATCCTTCCATTCATATTTCAAGATTTTGTTCAAAACCAACTTGATTAATCGAAGAATAGAGTTGTTGTATCGTATAGCAAGAATAATATATACTACTACTATTACTAAATGGTTATTCAAAAACTTAAATGTTTTAATGTAAATGTAACAGTGAAAGCGTTATGTACTGCTCCTTTCCTCTTTGTTGTGCATATATGAAAATTATTTACATTTTACAAGTTTAACTACCACAATTATCGTTTATTTCATTCAATGTTCAATAGAAGAAAAAAGAAAGTTCAGCTATTTTGTTCAAAAAAAACAATTGATTTCGTCATGAAAGCAGTTGATGGTAGAAACTAAAAGGATAAAGAATGTTTAAAGTATTGACGCAGCCATGTGTCAGCAATCTTCACTTAATATTGATTAATCTTACACAACATTGGTTTCTAATTGTGACATTTTAACCAAAAATGAATAAAAACAATCAAAATGCTTTTTTGTGATTATTTTCTATCAAAAAATAATTTCACCTGTGATCCCTTTGTTTCAATATCTTCCGCAATTGTTCTCCTGTTCTTTGCATGATATTTGCAACGCATACAAACGACAACACACCGAGATGAAAATACATACATGGAGTATAATACCTTGCACATAGTACATTCTTTCACATTATAGTTTTTTAAATTGTTTCTCCTAATGAGAGTAAAATGTATGGGACTGGAAACTGGAAGATTAAATTTTTGAGTGAGTTTAGTGGACTACGCCGACCATTCTGCATAATACGAGGGTCAAGCAGCATGTCCATTTGTAAAGCACGCTGAAAAGAGTTGTTTAAATTAAATGATAAAAGTAAATGGCATAGTGACAAGCTAACCAAATTTAAAGTTTTTTCTTAAATACAAAGATACTCATCTTCTATGCTTCTAGGTTGCGCTAAAAGAGTAATCATGACAACACTACACTGATCAATACCCAATAATGTTTCGACGAATGTCATGCACTGCATCTTTTAACTAGGGCCCTTGTAATTATAATGCATTGGATACATCAGAAATATTTAAATGGTTGAGTGCTCGTTATAGGACACTAAAAGATTTTAAATCTTTAATACCTTTTCCCATATTCTCTCAAATCAGGCGAGGCAGATTACCGTGGTCCGTGTAGTGAACAGTCTTTCATAAATACTTAACCGTGAAATCTTTGGCAGTTGTCAAATGAATTGGTTATAACTAGAAACAAAAAGGGATGAGTCACAATAAAATGATGTATGACTGGCCATGGCCATTAATAATAAATTTACAGTAGAAAATAGTGTAATTAGCTTCTTATAATATTTATTTCATTTCCCTCTATTCGTCTAGAATTGTGATTGTGATATTTGTAACGGACACAAATAACGAATTCAATTTTTAAATGATTTTTTCTGAAATTACATACTAACTAACAAGAAGGTTAGGTAAACTTATTTGACATTGACGTTCCCAAAGATTCTATAAAACTTGACCATCACTTTTTGCATTGTTTGCGTCTCTCATTCTAATCGAAAGCTCTCTAGCCGGATGATTCATGGTTATCTTCAGAGCCGACTTCCGTTCTAAAAATATTTTTTATTTATTTCTTATCAATCTCAACTCAGCACAATGCAATGCAGTGTGCTGACGGACAACTGACGGATGTATACTCCGCATTTCTTCACACATCCACACAATTTTATCTCCTCTTACACAAAATATTACTCACTTGACTTAAGTGTCTTATGGTAATTCCAGCACAAACTAATAATGCACCGAACGCAGTTAACATGAGTCATTATTACAGTAAAACTTATTCATTGTCAGGCTATATCCTACATGAGTTTTTCTTTCCAGACTAAACGCTGCTGCTATTCTCCTTTGTTCATCTTCCATTCTCCACTTCGCATTCGCATTTAGCATGGAATCCTCCTGAAACGCATTGCATACACTCACTTCCCTCCCATCCATCCTCTCACCTGAGATTCTGCTTTTTTTGTGCATTTCATTAAATCCCAATATGCCACCAACACGACCAACAATAACAACACAGTATGCAAGTGCAAAGTACACCTTACACATACAAATCGCCGCTTCTTGCCAGCAGAGTGCTAGTAGAAGAGCTGTGTGCAAAGTAAACAGGCATAATTTTTTTTCTCCATCAAACAAGATGTTGTTTATGGTTGGCAAACAAACACACGTAGAACAAAATCAACAAAAACCCATCATTTTACATTTAGAAGACACAGGACAAGAGAAGAACAGACAGAAGAGCAGCATCACAGCTGCAACATCATCGCCATCATCATCGACATAATACCTCGGATCATCATCACAACATCATCATAATATTTACTTTAGCTTTAAAGGGTTAAGTTGGCTAGTAGGCTGTTTACAGCGAGAGAGGAGGCGAAGAGACGTAAAAAAACGCCGTGTGTTACCGTATGTTACGCTCTAGCAGGTTTACTAGTTTTTTTAAAATGTGAAGTGATTAAGTGTTGTGCAAGGTGATAGTAGGGAAGATATTTTCAATTTTCATAGTCAACTAGCAAGTGGAAAGAGTATTAACTAAAAAATCAGCAAACAAATAGTATTATTTACACCACACACACAGGTTTTTATTATAGGTCATGGTCGTTCGATGAGTATTTCTTGTAATCACGATTGATGATGGTCACATGATGAATTTGGGGATTCAATGTATTTTTCAGTTATTTCAATTATTACTCAGGAAGGGATGGCTACTGTCAAACACGGTCAATCAGTGAGAGATTAGATTAGATTAATTGGTGTTGTATTCCTATTAAAATAACAAGTTAGGGTGAAAGCTTTTAGAGAAGGAAAACGTGGAGGAGAAGTTGGATTCAAGTATTTATTTTATTTATTCAGTTGTATTTTTAATGCTAACGTCATAATACACACACATATCACCTATTTTAATATTGTGGATCGTTACATTTACAGTAAATTATATATTTTGTTGTTGAATTGAATAGCTAGTTGTCTAAATTATATTTGTAGTACAAAAAAGTGTAGAAGGCATAATATGTGCATAAATATTTAATATTGTTTTGATAAAATCAAACGCATAATAGTTTATCGAGGTTTTCAAAAGTGCAAAGTCTTACCTCACGAGTTTATTATATTTTGTCAACCACGGTGTCAGTGATATGTTTTCGACGAGTTACGCCATGGAGGAACTTGCATTTGTTTAACCAGTGGTGGAGAAACAAAGTAATTGTTTATTTGAAAACTTTTAATGAATTGGTATTGCAGTTGTAATGATCAAAATCCTCCAAACAATGACTGATTTGCCATTTTCACATGGAGCAAAACTATAAAAGATGATAATATGCAATACATGCACCTGTGCAAATTTGGCATTGTGCTAAGTATTTTATATTTACTTACGCCTGCATACGTTCAGTATTTTTTTGTCGTTGAGATAATAGCATTTATTGCACATTCATCATCGCCACCCATGATTCTATTTTTAGATTAGACACACATCAGTTGAAATGGAACCGTTTTACTGCTGCTGCGTCTCACTGCCAACTGCATAGCTGGCAGATTAATCGGCATAATAAAGGAAAAGTTACGCGTCATCATTAATGTCTCTTAATTTTGTTAGTCGCTAGATACATAATGTAGAGATTGCGTCTTGTGTAAAATGGCAAACCAATGATACCTATTTATCTCCTCACAAGAAGAAACACTTTGTTCTTTAGACCTCAAGAATACTTTTGTACTATTAATTAATATCTGTTTAAAATTAAAACGTAACGTGATGTTGTATTATGTGCTTGATTCTTTGCTTTAAATTTGCTTAAACCGTTATATTTTTGATTCATTACGCAGGTACGAAGCGCTTTCGAATTTAAGTGAGATCTCACCACAATTATTACCATGTAGTCTGACAGTCAGTGATAGCCTCTTTGAATCCTTCCTGGAGGATTTTACATTTACACAGCCAACATGTTTAGAATAGAAAGTTATATAACGCCGATAATATGGTCGTACTTTTCCAAGTACGTGAAGAATTTCAACTCACATGATTTTCAAGTAAGTAGCTCACAAGAATAGCTTATAACGTATAATTTTTGATGATCGTTACGTTGGTACTAATGCTAAGAAACTTTTTAAACAGGTATCCTTATGGAATGGAGGCGCAGTGTTTTCTAATTTGGAGTTAAACTTGGATGTTTTGGATAGTGAACTCCAAATTCCTCTTACTTTTGCTAGTGGTCACATTCAAGAATTGAAGATAACTGTACCATGGAGGAAAATTACTTCGGAACCTATCGTTTTGAATGTGAAGAGCATGGGTAGGTCGGATTCTTGTATTTTTTGCCAAAATCATCCTATATTCTTTCAAGCTTGACCACTCGATAACCTGTTTATTGTGACTCCTAACAGAGCTCGTTTTGAAATACAGAGAGGTAGAAGGAGAAGTGAAGCCGAAACAAGAGATTATTCCTCCAAGAGATGTACCAAATAGGTGACTATAAAAAACCTCGATTCACAGAATTAGCTATACAGTAATATACGATATAGACGTTAATGATTCTTTCATTTGTTTTTCGTAGCAATGATGAAAATTCTGGCTATATGCGTGGATTAATCTCGAAAATTGTTACTAATGTTAGAGTTAACTTTGAAAATGTGGTCATTAAATATGTCGAGTCTGATATCGCCTTCAGTGTCAATGTAGGCGAGGCTAGTTTAACGGCAGCGGATGAAAGTTGGAAAGATGCTTTTCTCGGTAAATAATTATTTTTTAGAAACCATTCGAGTTGAAAATTTATAACATACAGATGTTGCTGATTGCTCTGGTTTGTAGATCGTATTGTGTATTCACCAGACTTCATTTTGAGAAAGAAATTGTCATTTTCTGATGTTAACATTTGCCTTGATCGATGCAATAATGCTGGTGTTGTGGATAAGTTCCATGTAAGTTTCTTGCCTAAAGTACTCATGAACATACCGTAGAGATAACGCTTAAACGCTTATGACTTTTCTTGAAGGACCCTATGTTGTACCGGTGCGATTTTGATGTACGAATTATTCAAAAGTTTGCGACAACGTATTCAAGAACACCATACTTCTATCGTATGGACCTTTTCCTCGGCCATCTTCAGTTTTGTGTCACCGATGAGCAGGTAATGAGTTATTTGCCGTATATTTCCTGGAAGCCAATAATGATTGGATGTATTGAACTAAAATGTATTTTTATTTATTATAGATTCCAATGTTAGTAAGATTGTACAACCTATTCACTTGGCTTATGCAAAGTGGCACGATGGACGCCTCTCAAGATGGGGACTTGGATGAAAGTAATTCAGCATCATTGAATGATACAGGAAATGAGACAACAGAATCAGATAGCGTAGAACAGCAGCAAGAAAAGAACCGGGAAGAAAATGATATGGCGGAAGTAGAAACCTCGACATGGACAAGCTGGGCTACTGGATGGCTTTATAATCTACCCGTTGCAGTGTTTGGTGAGGAAGACCTTGATTTAGAGGAAAGTGAAAATCAAGCTGAAACTTCATCAGCCGAAGTCAACATCAAACCTCCAACACCTCCACCCTTACCCCCAACTCCTTCTCCATTTTGTACTGAAAAAAGGTTCTCGGAAGGATTTCAACTTCCACCACCAACAACACACTTTGGAATTTATATTAAAACCCTGACAATCATTTTTAAAGCTGTGCAAAGAAGTTGTGATAGACCTCCAGTCGCTCGCCGCAAAATCATTAATATTTTTCCATTTCTGAAGTGTTCCATTCAAGGCATCTGCTGTGATTTTATTCTCAGGGGAAACGAAAATTCCCACGTGTTAGGGGTTTCCTCGGTAAGATGAAAGACATTTTATTCATACTTCAGAACATCTCATGAATCAGATGACAATATATGCCATTTAATTTTTTATTTAGATAATGGTTCACGGCTTGGGATTTTGTCCGTGTGGAGTGCATGATTGTAGCTCCTCGGCAGGTGGTATTCCGTCCCAGGGTGGGGAATGCTACTTTGAAGCTGGAAAAATAATGCCAGACTTTTCAGCATCGAGCTTATTCCAACTTGATGGGATAGCTTCACCCGAATGGTGCTATGACGTCAATCACAAAGACTGTTTAAATTATGAATCAGGTAAACGGAAATTCAATTTTTGAACTTACTTTCTTATAATTATAGCTACACATCTAAATATCTGCTTCTACGCCTCATGTACATGCCTAAACCATACATAAGTTGCGGCCTTGTCAATGTTTTTTTTTTAAATAAAATGTTTGCTTTCCAGAAAGTGCACTCTTAGATAAGACACCAGCGTTTTTCCTTAAATATATCGTGACTAGAAGGGATGTGGATAAGAACGACCAGAACTTACAAAACCCCGAGTATGTGAAAAATTAGTGAATCTTGTGTTATAAAAAGTAAATACATATTTATTAAGATTGATTTGAAATGCCGTCTTCAACTTTTATGATTGCAGGATAAGTGATATATTATATCACTGCGTCACCGCGCCTTGCAAAGTATTATTGTGTTCTGGGCTTATTCATCGATTAAAAATGATAAACAATGCAATTAACAATTACGGATATGAACCTTACGGTAAGAATAAAGTATAATTCTCATATCATCACAACAGCTTCATCAGACCTGCATGTTTGAGCATGTAAAAAAAATTTACCATGTATTTATATTTAGGCTTTCAACCTCTCCCCATCAACATTGCTCGATTTGGTAGCCTTACTCAAGAAATGAAATATCCACTAACGACCTACAGACTTGTAATACGACAACCACTAATTGAAATCCTTGCTGCGGACCATCCTTCCGACTACAGTGCTGAAAAACGAGCAGAATATTTTCGTAGAAGTGGCGGTCTTGTGGTTCCACCAACAACGTTACCAAGATTGTTGCCTGAATGGCCAAGAATGATAATAAGTTGTGATATTTTGGAATGTACAGCTGAGGATGCGGATAATCATTTCTTCCGAATACGTAATCGCCTCATTGAAGAACCAATATCAGTTTCCAGTAATGAAAATAATGTGAACAACAACAACAAGTTGTCTCGACAACGCAGAAAAAGCTATCCACAGGGAGAAGAATTAGTCAAGTGGATAAATCAGAAAGCTGCAAAAAAAGCCAGTTTAAAATTTTCTATCATGGAGGTTCTTGTGAGCTTCGTTTCAGAGCCAGTAGAACTAAATGTTGGAGTTAAAGCTGGCAATTTGCACCTAGATTTTACAAACTATCATTTTTACACATTCCCGGAGATTTTGCATAGGAGTACTGGAAATATTTACATGGAGTCGGTGACTTGTAGTACCAGGCTTCAACAGAGGTGAAAATAGTCGGCAAAAAAAGAATAACTATTTCTCCCACACCACTTCTAAACATGTAATTAGTTAATTTTGCTTTTCTTGCAGATCTAATGTTCTCTGGTTGCCTTTCACGATAAACGTTGAGACGCTGCTTGAGTGGGAACCCAACTTGCTCAGTCCTTCATTAGCTATAAGACTCAATATTAATTCACTCACTTTATTTCTCGGACCAGAGACAATTATTGCGTTTACACAACTCAACGATAAACTATCAGTTTATTTGCAAGTAAGTTCGGCAGAAACATTATAGTTTGGGCTCTGGAATCAACGCTTAATGTTCAATTTTCCCTTTTCAGGAATTTCTTCCTCGTGCAATGGTTAGCAATCAGTCCACAGAAGTACCTAATCGCCTCTTTGCAGCCCGATTTTCTATGTTTACTGATAATTTCAAGAGTGATTCATTGGAAAAGTGGATGGTTACCAAAGATGTATCCTGCATTCCATTATGCTTCAAAGGAGTTGGAATATGTACTGCTAGTCACAGCGTTATTTGGCGCTATCCACAGAAACGCACACTACGGGCCGTAATGTTGGATGCACTTCCGTTTTCGTTTGAGGAAAATCACATCGATGGACCGGTATACCTACAAGTCATGCAAGTTCTTACGTTCTTATGGATATCAGGATTCAAGTATAGAGACGATTGATGTTTCCATTTTCAGTATTTAAAATTGCTCGTGGAATACTATGAAGATTTTACGTCGTCCTTTCATGATTTCTATACCATTACGATGACATATGGGAAAGGGAAAACCATTCGTTTCATCAATGACCTGGAAAAGAATGCAATATCTGCGAGAATATGGAGACTTCGTATAGATTCAACTCAGATTCAACCCGAAGCTGGATCATTTGTTCTCGAGTCATTGCTGAAGTGCCTGAATGTTGAATCAATCCATGCACCAGAGTTAACGGGGATGATTGAGTTAAGCGAAGTTAATCTGAATCTAGTCAACAACACGTTCTACGCAGGAAAAGGTGGGCAATCTAACTTTAAAGACGCAGTTTATACGTATTTTATTATCCAATTCATATAATTTAGTTGGTTTTTGTTCTTTAACGTTGGTTTATGTAGAAATCGGATGTCCTGCTTTGCAATCGTACCTAAATACGGATGGAGTTTCTCCCGACGACCATATCATGGCCGCTTTTCATTTTAAACAAAGCGCTATATTTTATTCCGCATTAGACAAGACAGCTCGACTTAACGCACATTTTTTGGTAGACTTGAAAGTGCTAGATTACGAATCTTTGGTACTGGAAGAAATAACTGAACCAATTTTAGCAGGAATAGCAGTAATTTTGCCAGATTCACAAGGAAACTACTCCTTGAGCTTGGTCACTGAAAGTGTTAGCTTTAAAGTAGGAGCATCTTTAGTGCATAGTGTTATGTACTCCATTGCTCTCTGGAATCAAGTAATCAACGCCTTCGACACAAGGTTATCCAAAATGATTGCAACAGAGACACAGTAAGTTGAACTCTCAAAAAGATTAGTATATACATACCTAGTACGTCCATTTGACTGTATCCTATTTCATTTAAATATCTTTTTGTTTAGAACGAAAATCATTTTAAATCGAGTTCTCATGTGTAACGATTTGAATACTGAAATTCAACTCCGTTGTTCCCACTCGGACTCACTTGGTGCAGAGAGAATACCCAGCAAAGATTGTAAAGCAATCAGCTTTCCGTCTCCTCGAGACTCTTTAATCAATCCTCAAGAGCACGCTCAACTTTATCTCTCCAGCTGCGATGAACCTAACAAAGAGATAGAAATTGATATTTACAAATCGGGCTACACCACAAATGAGTTCGACTCCAACAAAGATGTATTTGTTCAAGTGTCAAATTTATCATCTTCACAGAAATTGGTAAGTTGATAACCTCTTGAATATTAATGAGTAATAATATATCAAAACTATTAGCATAATCTTAGCGCCGAATAGTAAGAAAATTACTAGCTCACTACGGATTCACTCAAATTGTTTGTAGGTAAAAGTCTCGGGACCTCTCATTCTGGCTAATGGATTAGATCAAGCGGTTGAAATTTCCATGTTCCCGTACACCAGCTTAACTGCAATCAAAAATATACTTCCTAGTCGAGGAACCGGACCAACATTTCTGTATCACATTCATCACATTGAACATTTTCGGTTAAGATTTGTGTCGTCGTCAACCAGTGGACTGCACAATCCCTGGAGTGATGTAATATATACAAATGATCTCATCAAAGAAGGCGGATCTGGCCCTGTTTCCTCTGTTCTTGTTGCACGTAAGTTAAAGCAAATATGTTCAGATCTATCTAACTACAATTTACAATTAAGGGTTAGTGATTATTCTGCTTATATTTCACCGAAAAATGCATTTCTTTGAATTTCAGTGTTGCAGCAATCCGAACATTCCATTTTAAAAACACAAGTTTGGTTGACACTAGTCTCCGAGCAGATTTTAGGCAAGATGCGGTATCTGGTAGTAGTTTCTCCAGTATATTGTTTGAGGTCCTGGTTGTGTGGGGAAACCTACGTACATCTGTCTTCAGCCGACGATAGTACCACGGAAATGTATTCTGTAAAGGGAAAGGGAGATGAAGTTCAGATTAAGTTTAGTGGCGAACGAGATGTGACGCATCACATGAAATTTCAATCCAAGTGAGTAGCATTTTCATATAGTGAAGGACATGGACATAAGTAAAAACGTAAAAATGCTTTTCCGACATATCTAATTTATTTATGTTCAGTTTTAGTGTTCCACCGTCTAATGCTTCTGTGCCGTTATTACCTGCTGGACCACTACTAGAGAAAAAGAAGCATGTAAAACCGATCGACGATTTGTTAGCTCAAATTACCAACGTGGTAGCGACTCTAGAAGGCGCAGATTGCAATATCAAGTGGCCTTTTATAAACGAAGACATTCCTAAACTTGAATGGAATACAGAAATTAACCCTGAAACCGAAATATTAGTATCGTTTACCCCATGGGTGGAAGGGCTTCCTACAGCAGTAGCCGATATAAGACCATGGGCCCTCTTCATTAACCTGTCAGGTGTGGAACTTTTGTTTGCTCAAGAAACTAGCGCGGGTGATGATGATGACAATGAGTGGGACCAGTTTTGGGTGCCTTATAAATGTGTTTTCTCACCAAAGCCTATAAAGATCCCATCAGGAAAATTTCGTTTGGGAATAATGATGAACGATTTTCTGGTGAAAAGTCCCTGTTTGCAATTTAGTGATCAACCAGAACGTCTGAGCGTAAAGAAAATAAATAAAGATGGAAAAGTGCCAATTGATTGCTTTTCAAGACTGGATCTATTTGGTGGAAGTCAGGTCGCTTGTCTTACAATTGAAACCCGAGTCCAAAACAAAATCCTAGTCATGACTGTTCGTCCTACATACTCCATTCAAAATAGAGCTGCGTTTGAAGTTTACGCCGAAGGAGTTACTATCTCTTCCGCAGTTCCTCAGCGTCGCGAATCGTGGACTGATGCAAGATTATCCATGTATAGTACCTTGGAACCGTTTTCGAGCAACGCGCTAAAGACACCAGAGGACATTGCAACTACAGCAACACCCATTCTTCATTTCGCCACTGACGGTCAAGATTATTCTGCGTCGACACCAAGCTACAAATATTTAGCTCTAAGCTGTGGTGGACCTTGGTGGTTTGTTCAACTTGTAGATTGCTCTGAAAGTACTCATTCTGATGAAGGTATTCCTGGAACCAAGATTGCGGTGACTTTGCCAAAAGTAGACTGCAGCATTTTGAGTCCGCTGTACCGACACAAGCTTAAAAGTTTTAAGGTGGCAAGTGAAGCTGTTGTTGTCGGTTCCTATACCAAAAATGGACAAGTGTGGGTGTCCATCAGTCAGGACAACGCCCCTCAACTCATATTCCACAACAAGTCTTGCTTACCATTATTTTACGTAGAGAAAGATAAAAGCAGAGAGCAGCCACGACATCACACTACATGTTTCGAACAGTACTTGATGCTCCCACCAAAATCTAGTTGTCACTTCAGTTTTGCTAACGCATATAGCATATTCCCTCAATTGAACAAGAGAGAGGTGGTCATGCCAGATATGATGATGGCAGAAGTGTCCCAGGATCTTGTAGACTTTGTGACATCGCATCAATCACAAAGCTTTATCACAGTAACAGAGAGACCGCGGCTCCAAAAGCAGTCTGTGATATCATCATCATCCTCGATTGTGACCAAGTCTGCTAGCTTACGAACTCCTTCAGGAAACTTACTATTTCCAGATTTTGACATTGAATGGCAGAGTCTCTTAAATGTTCACAACAATCCAACACAGTACGCTAAATTTGGACGACAGTCTGTGAAAATCACTGTCGAGATAGTAGGCTATACCCATCACGTGTTTATTGAAAATACTAAAATGAGGGAGATCTCTGCCAAGACTGTGCGAAGCCGGTTTTCAGCATTAGCACCAAATAGCAATAGTGAAGATTTTGTGGGACAACCGTCACATGCAGGTCAAAAAGGAATTCGACATGGGTCCATTGACGGAAGTGTAAATGGAGATGTTACCATTACAATCTGTGATGATGATGAAGAGGACGAAGGGCCGCCAACTCCAACATCAGAACCATCTCAGGGAGCATTCAAGGCATATCGACCATGGAAAATTAAAGCATTCATTCCGGAACTATATATATCTATACAAGATGACTTCGACAGTGGAAAAGAAATGGATAGCGAATTCCTTGGATTTACATTTGAACCCATCATCTTAGAGCAAATTCCCATTATTGAAGATTCAAAATTGAGACCTGTTGAATGCCCGTAAGTACCTATATAAAGCAGAATTTCGGTTTTAGCGAAATCGACAAACACTTCATGTTTCATGTTTTTATATTACGTATTTTGTAGACGCAGAGAATCTTGGATTTACGCGGCACGCATTGGAAATATGCAAATAGACACTCCATCAGTATCAAGCCGACGCCCTGTTGAGTTTCCTGTATTCCTTGAACCTGTAAAGAAATCTGTAAAGGTAGTCTACTCAATTCCAAAGTCTGCATTTGACATTCCTAGTTTTCTTGAAACATTGGAAGTCCCTGATGTATTAAATGTTGATTCCACAATCACGGTGACACGAGTGACTTCAAATGAAATTAACATGGAAACAGTTTGGATAAAAGTGCTACCATTTTCTTTGTATATTGAAGACCGACTCCTTTCATACGTTATACCGTCCATTCATAACATTCTTGGAGTATTCAATGAAAGTTATATTATTATGGAAAAATGTTCTGCCAATGGAGCTTCGAATAGGTCTGACAAGGAGCCACCAGCAGTAGTCCAGCCAATTATTGACCCTGGAATTATTAAGCACATTAGCATACAAGATTCCACTCCATCCTCAGAAAATCCGTCTCTCTTCTACCCTGATCATGAACTTG
>JAQIXX010001054.1:0-40148 GCA_034700605.1 Willowsia nigromaculata
TCCACTATTATCATAGAAAAACTGACGTTTCTTCATGATTTTTGGTTGAGTGAAAGGCGACAAAACCCTGAAAAAATTGCGTTTTTAAATACAACGCCATGGATTCAGCCAGCTTTCGAAGCATACTCTTAAGGGAAATATTATAATTTCAATGTTATACATTATGTAGTTGTAAGTTCACAGTCAGTCATGTCATGTGTTTGGATTTTTGCATTCATTTGTTTAAACAGTGATCATGGCCTGGAGGGGCATGCGACTTTACACAATACTATTAAATAGTAGCAGGAAGGTATAAATTTTTTACACAATAATTTTTGCCTCATCCAAATACTTTCTCTATTTAAAATTCATATATTACCTAAGTTTGGGTTAATATGCTTGAAGTTACAAAAATTTCTTTATCAATCGACTTTTACTGACCTCCTCGAGGTTATCACAACAGACTTTTTACTGATGAATGCTGCCAAACATGAGATCGATATGAATTGCATGCAACTTTAGCCACCAAGTTTATTTAAACTGCTATATGCATTTGGCATTCCTTTGCAGTGTACAAAAGTTTAAGTGTATTTTAACAGGATTTACTAACCTCTACAGACAATTCATCTAGTGACGATCAATATACATATAAGTAGCGATAAATGATACGACAGAAATTACTTATGCATGCATTGCATATCACATACAGCCGAATTCATTTAATATGTATCAAATAAAAATGAAGGAATAGTGGATCTACGGGTCAAAGTTTCCAAACTTTGCATCTCCTATGTCTCAGTAAAGATTTATTTGAAGTCTCAGTAAAAATGGGCACTTGGCGGAGGATTCATTTGGAGCTTTTCGATTTCGATTGTTTACTTCAGGCTACTGTTTCCAAATATGCTATGTTCGAATTTTTGTTTTCCTTCTTCATGTAGTACCTCTACCACTCTACCGCCATTACATTAGTTGCATCTTAACGATGTTAAAATGAGTAATTCAAAATAGTTTGTACTACTGACAGACATCTATTCAACTACATGGCGTACTTATACGATCCTGATTTTGGCAAACATCATTTGATTCACACTCAGGTTATAACTGGAGCCTGCTTTTGGATATTTGCGAAACACATTTGTTCACAGGGCTATAATATTATCTGGCAAAGTGAACGTTGTTCAAACGGAAATTAAACACTAATCGTTATTCTCTTAAGAAAATGGTTCGCAAAAAGTTCTCCTATGCATTATTATTGCTCTAAATGTTTGTTCAGTAGGTATTAAAATTTGTTTGCAATTTTACGATCGTGTTTCACTACAAACAAGCGTGTAGATTTCCGCGCATCTCATTTTTTATTTACTTAGAGCTCAATAACATGGCTATAACTTACAATGACCCGGAGTAAGCAATTCAGTGGAAAGAAATTATCATCTTTGCTTCTTCATAATGGGATTTCTCCATCAATTTTTGCATTACATGTCACTGGTACGGCCTATTGTCTTTATATTTTAACAATGCAAATCGTAATACGTATAATAAATAGACAGATGTCAGTGATGATGCGAGAATTAATACTTTTATTCATGAATACCTCAACCATTGTATTCCATTTCTCGTTCGTGCTCTCAACTTTACAAAAAAAAACAAGAGAAAATTTCTCCAAATTTCAAAGAAATTCAATGTACAAAAAAGTTTAACATGCAATGCAAGTCAGCCCGTAGCGAAACAGGAGAAATCAGGTCAGGATATCAAGAGGGAATACTGCAAAAGGAAGCCCTATACATTATCTCTATAAAGCAACATCTTTTTTTTTTGCAAAAAGGACTTCAGACAGACCTAACCAAGGAAGGAGTATACGTGCATGCATGCATGCAAACTTGTACATTCTGCTTTATCATCATGATGCTGTATCGTAGTTTCTCAAACAAACATCAAAGTAAAAAACAAAAAAGGCTAACATACAATGCCGAAGCTGTAGCACCATTTGGCTATTGTTTACTTCAAATAATGCGTAGTACGTCAAGCGTGGTGTAAAAATCCTTACCTATCCACCACAACAACAACACCACCACAATTACAAAATTACAATAGCATCAATGATAGTACAACTGCTATATAGCAAACTCAAGAGGTAAAGTTATTAAAGAGAATAGACAGTGCTATGAGACGATTCCACTCAATGTTGGCTGACTGAATCAAAAAATCATATTATTAAAAGCTGTAAAATTTTCAACATCATTTTCTTTAAAGGAGAGAAGTGATTTTATAGGCATGCCTATAGGCTTTTTCACAACACACGCAATAATGTAACCGTTGTGGTATTGAAAGTACCTCACCTCAACACATACATGCCTAGCAGTATAGTATAAGCCATAAAAATCATTGGAGATGGGAAAATGTAGTGTCGTGCGTAAGTCTGATAGCAACGAAGTTCTTAACGAAAACCTTTACATGTGTGTAAATTTCTTTGTATACCTATATGATTTTCTCATAGCTTGGATCAGAATAGATTGAAGGTAAGATAGATGCTGTGAGAACTTTGAAAAATAACAGTTACCTACAACATACAAATAATGCAATAATAAAGGTATTCTTCATCAAGAAAAGTGATATAAAGTAGAACACAGGTGTATTAAATCCTCATACTTTAATGTTGAAATCTTTAAAGAAGTCATACGCCATAACGAACTTGGGAACGAAATCTCTTTGAAAATTCTTTATGTTATTATTATTATTTTATATTGCTGTAATAATCGTCAGCCTTAAGCTTAAACATAAGACGTTAAGATACATACATGTAATATTTAAGAAGTAAAGAGCAAGAGAGTATAAGTAAACTAAGGCACTGAAAGCAAGTGAATAGTTCTTTGGTTACTGGTACAGATGACGCGTTTGTCCAAACTTTGCACACTAATTGAACAATGGATCTTAATATTTTGCCTCTTCTTTGCTTCCTACTTTCTCTTTCACGTCATCGAATTCATTATTGTGAGTATTTATCTCTATCAACAACTACATCACGTATAAACTGAGCAATTCGAATACACATAGAGGTTCGTGCTATTCAACAATAATGTTTGAAACCTCACGCTATAATGTCAGCGTTTCCTTCCTTTTAAGTTGATTTGAGGCAGGACTATGTACAAATTTTTTTATCATTTCCCCTGTACGTATTTTTAACAAAATATGTAAGCACCGTCCCTACATTATCTTCAAACCTAGGCCATTATGTGCATGTACGCTCTTCTAAAGATACTTCCTTCCCATATCTATATACAAATTATATTTCCTTTTACTTTGTGCAATAAATTTTACGCTGCAGTTGGATCGTAATGGTAAACAGAATAGAGGAATGAAAGTCCAGGAAGTCAAAATTTAAAAACCAAAAGAGCTACTTAAGAATCTTATAAATTTGGCAGACATCAATGAACCATGAGTAAAATATATTTAAAGTGTTTCCAATAGCAGACTGTGTAGAAACTACAACCTGATATAATCTATTTTTAGCTAAAGTGAGACGAAAGAAACATAGAAATGTTTCAATTACATAATTTTGCCTTGACTAATCCTACGGCCACGACAGTATATACGTTGTGTGTAGCGCTAGATAAATATAGATGTCTTTATGTCTGTCAGCTTTCCCAATTTGAAGAAATCTCTGAACCGAAGCAAGGACAATACTACTGCTAGAAGGGAAGGAAAACTAATGCTATCATGAACTCTCAGGATTCCGCTTAAAAAACATACTTTCAAGAGTTAAGTTATCCGATACCACAGATTTAATTCAATTAAGCAAATTTTTTGCTAAAACTAAGAAACTAATTTCATGTAAAACACAGTTTCCTGTGAGGAAAGGTTTAATTATTTTTTAACAAGGTTCCGGAAACCGTTTGCTGCGTTTCATAACTAAAAGGTGATGTAGGTAAAATATTCCCAAAGATAGGAACTTAAACAACTATATTCAGGGAGAGCCTTAAAAGTAATACCAGAAGGATGTTCATATTATACATGTTAACTACTCGAAATAATGTTAAGCCAGTCTTTTTGCTAAAACACTTGATTTCACTTATACCAAAATCATGACTCGATGGTAGGTAGTAGGCGATGGCAAAACTTCAAGTTACCTTGAAAGCGTTGTCTTGTTTTTCTTTCGATAAAGCATATGTAAAGCCAAAAACACAACATGCAAAAAAACATTACGTATATGCACTTGTCATGCCTCTTATTTGTGTATTGTATTAAGCAAAAGAAAGAATGCAATAACACAGCATGCCATCCATATCAAATACTGTGCACAGAACGTTGCGAATCCTAACGGTACTTAATTTGTATGTAACTGCTCACATATTTATCTCAGTCATCCCTTACATTATTCTACTGCACACCTTTACTATAAAAATTGATGGTAAGTATAATATACACCTATTTTTACAGGAACAAAATTTTATAGACACACTGTATGAAAAGCTCATTCTCGCAAATTCAAAGATACACTACTACGTAGTTTTAAAGATTTTGCAAATGCTACTATACACAAAATACAAGAAGTTGTAGGCCTTACTAAAATGTTAATACATGAAGCAGATACATTAAACGTAATATGAATTTGTATAAGAAAAGTACCTCAGGGTCACTTCCAACTTTTACAGAAACTCAGACCAGAAGACAAATAGAAATAGTATGTGTATTTAACTATACAGACAACTTACTGTGAACACAAAATTGCATTAACAAAAAATACTTGCGTATAGTATTATCGCAAAGCCATACTTGCACGGTAAAATACAGTACACCGTGCTAAACTTATTTGTAAACCAATTATATCTGAATGAAGGATACTACAAATCACAAGTCTATTTATTCGTATTCGGGACTTTGCATTGATAATGATGATGGCAGCATATGTACGAAAACTAAAATGTTTTTAATCTATTCCACCATCTAACTACTGCAATTATTAGGCGTAAATCTTATGGCTTTATTTTTAACTGTACTTAGATCAATTTAGAACAGAAGAAGAAGCGTAAACTAAGGCAGTATCTATCGCCTCTGTTGGACATTTGTGTTGTAACTGTAGGAGTGTAGGGATTGATACAAAGAAAACTAATCAGATGTTCGTAGTTGTTTCATTATCTTTGCAAAAACAGCTTTATCTACCAATATATACGTGACTTTGTTTACAGTAACTTATGAATATCAAGTATAAAGTATATAAGGGCCGTATAGTCATCAAGGTAGCTGCTTTTCCTTTTTATGAGGAGGGGCCTGCACTATTCTTCAGCAGGATTCTTTGCGTGAGTATAAAAAAGACTCCCTTAATGAGAGAGAAAAAGGGGACGTGAGATCGTGTTGGATGTAATGATTCTTGATATTCAACATCAAAGCATTTGAAACTAACGTTAAAAAATGTATAACTTACTTCACAAATACCATCAGCTCACATATATTTTTTCATAACATACAAACGCCATTTCCATTATCTCCTGTAACATGTCATTTTGATGTTCTGTGTGAAAATTGTTACAATTTAAAAATACAACAGAAAAATAATTAAATCATATCTAAACACAAGTGTGTTTGCTTATTGTCATCTCACAATGTACTTTATGCTCTCTTGGCTGGTATAAAAAATTGCATAAATCCAACTTTATTTCACAGCGACACATGCAGAGGTGTTCGTGACATAAATCTTAAAACTTTTCAAAAATTTACATTAAATTTAACTGTTGTAATCTAATTTATGTTTATTCTTCAGTGCATCAAATGCTAATTGTATACTAACACTCCACGTATGCACAATACCTGTGTATCAGTGCACAGCTTTTACCAAAAAGACATGCTCCTCAAATCTTGCGAATCCACTTTCTAGAAGTTTCCCAGAATAATTGTTCCTAAATACCTCACTAGAGACTCTTGACTTTTGTGCTATTACAGCAATGATAATATTATGGGAACAAGGCGTCCTAAAATAGTTCTCTCAATAGAGCGCCTTTTCTTTTTGTGCTATCAAAATCAAAGTTCTCTCCGCTTTTTAAATGAAACGAACCATGCATTCTACCATTTTGTAACGGTACCAACACTTGCATAAAAATGCCTACCTATCTGTAGCTGGTACATGGGCATCTATTTTTATAGTCCCGTCCCTGAAGCGATACTAGGCAGTTTGTTGGACTTTTTAAAAACCAGCGAGCCATGATACAACAACAAAGAAAACGGTACTGACGATTTTTGTGCTATTTTATCGCAGTTTTCCTTCTTTCATTGCAAACTTTTTCAGAGTAGTTGCAGTTATAAAACGGATGAACTCAATTTCTTGGTTGTATCTATAAAAAGACTCATAATTTGAAACATGTGTATAACACATTCGTGCATGTATAAAAGCAACTACTCAAATTATTCAGATGATACAGATACGTCATTTTGATTATATTTGACTAATAATGATGGGTTCTAAGGATTCGAAGCGTACCACAAGATATTCAACAATACTCGCGATGTAGGGAGCTGGGGTGTAATTTACTTTCTTCATATAATTTGGTACTTTAGTGTCAAATGGTTCAAACACCTTGTAATTAAACCTACACGTGCATAAATCCCTCTAGTTTGCATTTTTGGGAGCTTCAAAAACTTTGATCATTAAAATCTCATAAAATACTGCAGTTGCCTTAATGAACTTTTATATAACAATCATCATTAACACTGCGCAAGCAATTGTATGCATCATATTATTTGTAACCAAATCAAACCTTTCTCCTACTAGCTTGACAAAAGTCATTTTAGAATTCGCATTTTCCTTAACTAACTCTAATTATGCAAATTTCACACGACTCAGCTATTGACAAAAATTCTCCAAATAGTTTTGAATTTTGAAATCCCATCAAACATTACATTTCGCACATTATAACTTGCTTGAGAAGAAAGATCATGAAGTGTATTTTATTGCGCTTCCCAAGCCCCCATGCCATCGTTTTGCCACCAGTTGAGCCACCACCGCAACAACCAGTTTATATGTAACATTAAATATTTTGACTAAGGACGGGACAAGATGCTGTGAATTTGAGAAGACCGACTACCGTCACCGTCAGTGGAAAAGGAAATTTCTTGTCGAGTCTCTCATTGTCAGCCACCGTTTTAAAAGCTTATTGTCACATCTGCGATAGAACAGTTCAGCAATCATCACAAAGTCTCTTTTGTATAAGCTTACATTCATATAATGCACTTGTTTGTAAATTCAGGATTGTCATCAATCCTTTTATGCGATCTGCATATTGTGAGAATCCACATGTTACACTCAACTATTATTTTATTATCGTACAATGCCATGGGTAAAAATACGCGTGTGGTGAGCATTGAATTTTACTCTGACCTATATTACAAATCCTGTTATTCAAAGCAATGTAGTATATCAGCATGATGAAGATGATGATGGTGTTGAAGAGGGAGAGCGACGACGACGTCGTCGCTGGCAAACCATTCTATGCTATAGTCTTGTGATGCATGTGGTACAATGGGCACATATAATACTATACTCTTAAGAACTTAAAGCAGCCATAAGGAATTTGTAAGAAACTGTCTGACTCTAAGAAGAGATGCCTTTTCAAGCTTGTGAGCATTAGGCCATGAATACCATGTAGATTGCTTAAGAAGAAATGCGATGTGATGGTGTGTGGTTGTACTATGAGGAAAAAAACTGAATGGTCCTCATTACACATTTCAAATTCCTTGCAACATTCGTTTTCGTTTATACAGCAAAAATTATAATCGTTCATTTAAAAAAATCTTTCGAAGGGGTCCTTTATTTCGTACAATGCAGAGTTGCTGCTTTGCAGCACTGCCTTACCATTGCATTACATCGAGCTAAAGATATTACATACCTATACAGTCACGAACGCGACATATGTAACTATCAAGAAGGGAAAGTAGTGGAGTAATATTAATACCATAACTGTGCCATGTCAAAAGATATACTTTTAGTGGTTTATTGTGTAGATAATTTCATACATTTCAGCAAAAAAGTACCTTACAATTTACCAGATTCGATAGTCTTGGTCTTGTTATAAGTAAAGTGTAGTTTGCATTTACGAATTCAAAATCAAAATTGAATAAAAAGCTTGACTGTTATATGCTTACAAGATGGGAAAATACCTGTGCTGGGGAATTCCATATCAGAATCTTTAACGTTAAAGTTGCAAAAATACACAAGCAAGGGTTACATAGAGTATACTCAAAAGGCACTTAATAGGCTTTGAACAGTTTTGAGCTCAGCATTGAAATGACATTTAATTTGACAATGAAGACTTTTTGTTCTTCTGGTACATTTTTAGGTAATCATCATACATACTTCCTTGTTCATTATATACAATTAATAAAAATCAAACGATTAAAAATACACAGTAGTATTAAAGTTCGCATTGTTATGTGACAAAAGCACTGGTAACTTTCAGCAAAACAAACGGGTAAAATTTATTGCTGTCACTACAAATACGTTACTTTTACAACACAATTTGTATATCATGCAAAATAATAGCTATCAAACAGCGTAATATCTAATATGACTTATCTAATATCTTTGAATACAATTTCCTCTAAATTACAATTGATGTTTGCACTATATTTGATACGATCTGTATGAATTTACTGGGAAGAATGCTACTCCTGCGTAACCCCATCTTCTTACTTTATTAAATGTACCATCTTTGTATAGTTTGTTATACATGAAGACCCTTCATTTTGTCACAGTTAAATTTAGCATGCAGGTAGGCTTAAGCCCATTTTGAATTTTTTAGGAAAACCAAAACCGTTTCATTGCGTCAACTTCATGATTGTAGGATAACTCATACAGACAGGTAGAATTTAGAAAGCGTGACATGTACATGCAAGTAAACGCTACTGAAGCACACCCTAAAGATTTATACTAGTCTTACATGTACAGCACGATCATTCGATGAATTTAAAAATGATACCTGAGATCATTTTTTTGCGGTCATTGCGATAAAAAATGATCTCAGGTATCATTTTTTATCGCAATGACAAAATATGCGAAGAGTTTTTTGGAAAGTGCATTGGATAACTAATCTATATTATTACTGTATACCACATAGGTAACTTTAAAAGTGTTCTTCATGCAAGCAAACACGTAATAAGAAGGGCAACTGGTACATACCCTGGCAGGTGCATACTATCTATACTTGCCCAGTTCCAGTTCCCATCATCAATAGGAGTTAATCAATTTTTTATCACGATATATTGGTGCGGGAACCCCTGAATCAACAGTAGCAATTAACCCACAGGGGCTTCAAAATCGGTTCTCAACCATGAAAATATAGACTATCGTCGTAACATGAACAGGTATGATATGAGGTGTGCTGTCATACCTAGTTCATATATTTTGTACATGTTTTAGAAGGTCATTTCCTCCACGTGTAATATTTTATTGCAGTTCTCCGATCCGCAACAACAAATAAGTGCATCGTTTTGTAATAAATTTCTACTTTTTGTTAGAGGAGCCTAGCCACTAGTTTCCTTAGACTGAACTTCAAGTAAAACCAAAAGATTAATACTCATTGCTTCAGTGAATTATGTATACTTTTGTTTACAATAATTATTCTCCATAATAGAAAGCAGAAGTTCTATATTCACGTTTATTGTTTTAAAATACTTGCACATAGACCCATACCTTTATTACCACCACCGGCTGCAGAGCGTTGATAACGTGTACGTATGTGAAAATTTTTCAGTTTACATATCATAATTTATACAGAAAAAGTATGAATTTTAAAAAATAGTTATTTATTTGTGATAAAATAATATCAGCCAAAGCATAAACAAATGAAAATAAACAACATTTAATCCAGTTTATGATACATTTATGTTAGGCCATGCAAGTAAAGGAGACAACGGGTTAAAACCGTCGTAATGTAGAATCCAATTTTCTTGCCTATAATATTTCATAAATCTGTTTTCTCGTGATATTCATAGTACTAAAATTTGGCATTTTATTTAACTTTCGTGCTTGTATTATGCATGACTATAATGTTGAATGTATGTCTGTAGGAGCATCATAATAACAATGCAAACGATTTTCTCATACGTTTTTACACCTCTCTCCTCTTTCGTGCGTGTGTAAAGTTTGGACTGACTGCAAACCAACCTTCTGGTATTGCAATTTTATAGTCAAGATACAGTGCAAAACCTTGCTACACATACTTTTTTTACATGTGTGGTACATCCCCAAGTTAATGATGTTAATCAGTCTCATCCTCATCAACAAAACTCTGACCTTCAAGCATTTCAGTTCAGCCAGTGTAGCTAAATGCAAGTGAGTGATTGAAGCAGATGGGAAGCTGATAATAGAATGAACTCAAAACATCGCTGAATGTAAAATTTCCAGCTGTTTAGTTTAGAACTCTATTAGGTTCTTGCCAAAGGAATAAAGGAGACAAAATTCAAAAGTCCCTATACGCATTTTTTATTTTGAATGCGAGACGATTATAAATGCATGCACTTCGGATTCATTTCATAAATTTTGCAAATTAATGTATCTTATTGCACAAGCACGAAATATAACACCATACAGTCAATTAAAATGTTAAACAATGCATTTACAGTACTATCCATATATTTAATTTTGTTTAAAATCACTGTCATGAATGAAGCCTGCATGCGTATTTATATTGGCTTCGTTTAGTAATGAATCCCGTCGGGTTTTTGGATATAAAAATCTTTTAAATGCCTTGATCATGTGACTTGAAACTGGGCGGATAGGGTTTGGGTTTGCCTACCAGTGCAATTTTTCTGGTAATGTGAGGGGCTGAGAAATATACGTAGTCAAGAAGCAAGTTGTAATGCCAGTTCGTCCTTGAGAAGGAAAAGCTCGCATAATACTATCAGCCAAGTTTTTGTTACTTAAAGCCATAATGTGTATAATATATAGTATGCATTTCTCACTTCCTCATTCGTTGGACCATATACTTTCATTGTTTTAACAACATGAGCACCTCCTTCGTTTTTGCACTCTGTCTGTAGCATTTTTTTAATTGTAAGTTTATCGTATTCTAACTTGAGTTAAGATACATATACGATGCATTTTTGCGTATAGCCAACTGTAGCCGAGTGTAGTTGAATGAATTGATTGTTAGGATTTTTATAAGAAGATTACAGTAAACTGTCAGTTATGTACTTGCATCGTTTAAAGAGTCAATAAATTTAGTTTCAAACTGTTGATACGAAATCATCGTAAAATACATTCTTATCTCTTTGATAAAAATATCAATATTATGCAGGTAGAGATTGAAACGTTGAATAGAGAAAATGAAGCCACCAAATGTGCAAGTTTAAAATTAAAAGGTGCAATATTTATCATAAGGGCAAATCCAAATATGTATGTCCCTACATTAAGTCGAGGCTCCAGACCATCATAACAATAAGCTTTTTTGGCAGACAGAAAATAGTGCAAAAGCAATACTGATATGACTGCTAGTTATTGAGCGTTTTTTAGGAAATCATTTCAGTACAATAGACTTTTCTATGACCTTCAAACTTGAAAGCTACCTAACTTTGTCATTTTGAACTTCACAGGTGGTAGAATGGTATGAGCATTATACAAGCTTAATAGATAGTAAACATTCGTGAGTATACACTTATGGGTTGAATGTGTGTGGTAAAGCAATCGTAGAACGGTTGTCAGTTCAATAATCATCATTATTATATTTGTTCGTATCAAGCATTTGTAGCTGGACTATTGTTGTAAACGCTTCAATTTTACTTTGTAAATTTATCGTCGCGTGTTGAGCATTGGATGTATTTATTCGTCTGCCGTCTGCCTTTGAGGATTTCCACCACGGGAATTGGAAAATATCTGCTCGTTTTTAGACTATAATCACTTTCGCTTTGGGAAGAGCTTCGTAATATATTTCAAATCAACACAGTCTTTCTTGTAGTAAGCCAATTAAATACAAGAACGCTTCATTACGTGTTTTTAAAAATATTTGTTTCTATTTACTTTAAATTATCAGTATGCATTGATGTTGTTTTCGTAATGCTACACTACACACTTGCACATTTTTCCATGTGTCACGTAAGTCACGTGACTTCCCCTTTTCATATGCTTGTTGATTTGGTATTATAGTTTGAGCATTCTACTACTCTATAGTTATAGGCTTTGGCTTTGTACGAAGGTTATCAACGTGCTAAAATATTTAAAACGTTCCCAAGTTCGGTTATGGATTTTTGAACCGCAATGTCTTGTATAAGTCAAACTTTCAGTATTTCAGTCAGTATTTCGAAACTTTCATACATTATTACAGTTCCTACATGGCGAGCTACAATAGTTTCACAGTACAAAAATGAGCCACCTTGAGCATTTAACTATAGGCATTGCACAGAAACCTATTTTTATCTGTGAGCATGCCTAAATGAGCCCATACACGTGCGACGCTGCCATACTAGATAATTGTACAATATCTTGCATAGGTAGGTATGGTCAGTAAAGTCTATCGACACCGTTTTTATCCCTATCCATTCAAGTTAGAAAATCAATGCCATCAAGGTCGTTACTGTTACAATACGCCATTACAACACAGCATGATATCAAATGCCGTGTCGTTTGAAAGACTGATAATCTACTTAAAGCAAATAGGTGTAACAAGCACAGCTCTTGTTAGTTGCGTTATTCACTGCCACCGCTACAACACGAGCGAGCGATCGAAAAAAAATAATCGATGACAAACTGAAGCCCGCTGCTTTGAATTAATAATCAATCTGTCTGGTATTCTATGCTGTTCGCTAAAACCTTCAAATTAAGTTCATTGCTTCATATAGTGCCATGCAAATTTTCAATTTTCATGCCTTATTTCTTGTTTCCTCTTCCGTTTCATCATTCTTTGCGTCTATGTACTTCTAACACGCATCTTGGGAGAATTGGACAGTGTAGTGTGCGCTAGTAGATATACGCTAACTAGAGCTTAAAAACTTCCCAAGTTTGGATTCTAAAAAGCATAATGTAAAATGGCCATAGGAAATCCATTAATTTTCAGTAATTAGATAAGACTTGACTTGAGTACTAGAGGATCACTGCCTGTGCTATTATAACTAATCCCAAATAAGTGCAGAAGTAAAATCTTTTGACATGCAATTTCATTCATTTGGTGCTTATCATGTTCCAGTGTAAAGGTAAAACTGAGGAACTCAGGCAGCCAGCAATTGAACCCCTTTCGACCCTACAAAATTATTTCTGCTCAGTAAGATACAATGGTTCAAGACAAGTAATAATGCATTTAAAGTACAACTGAAAATCCTAGGGATTTGTCTGACATGAGTAGGAGAAATACTACTATAAGGCTTTCTCCATTCTTTTCCCAGTGTATTTTACCGACAATCCTCTCGGTAAAAAATGAATGCAACCACTTATTTAAGCAGTGTCTTTTGAATAACTGCAAATACTTTGTGAAAACCATAGCATGCAACGGAGTGTGATGAATATTATAGCAATTTTAGAATACATGTAAGCATTTTTTCTCATTCTGTATTCAAAACTCTTCAGTTATTCCACTATCAAACATTTGCATAACTTTCAGCTTGGCAAAGAATATCACCGTCTCAGTCGACAAAAATATTACTCAAAAGATGAAAATATACAATGGAGCAAATCTGATAAAAGCCAATAGCAGGACAAAAACAGTTGAATTAAATTATCAACCCTTTTTATTGAAATGGCTTACATTTTACAAAAATGCAAAAAATAATGTATTATATCCTTCGTCTCATTGTAAATCTTGTACTATGTATTTGCTTTAATACATTTGAGTTTTTACGGACAAAACGATCTTAAATAGGCTGAAATAAGCCAAAAAAAAGTAGAATCTTGCGATTTTGTATTCACAAATTTTATGTCCAATGATATCTTTAGAAGAAACTTTGTACACAACATTGACTTTTCATTTAGTCACCTGAAAGTTACATGTGTCTGCTTCTGCTTTCGATTTACATTACATTGTACTCTGTAAAAGTTTTTTTGGAATGGCACATTTAGTTTTTGTTTGGAGACTGGTCGTAGAGTATTTTAAGCATACTATGCAGACAAATAGGATCATGCAGGCAGACACTTCCTTGTCTGCTTTTTTATACTGATGCATGTGAGTACGACCACACGCTGTCGTCTCGTCTTGTAGCAGCAACAAACACTACAGCACTGCAAATTTCACATGCTGAGAAAGTCGAGCCGAGGCCAGTCTTACAACTTCATTCCAGTAGTAAAGATAGAATACATAATATTTGCATGTGTACAAGTATATCAGATTATCACCTCATCATTATCATGGTCAGATTAGTGCATCTTCAGTCAAGACACACTATCACACTGTGTATCATACCTATACAGTATTACTTATCTATAATATAGAGTATTGTAGTTTGTATGCTTCACCCAATCTTTCTTTGATTCATTTAATATTGAATATCTGTGAATGTTGCTGCTATACCATGCTATGTTCAAACAGATTAAAGACTGCTTAACTATAAGGTGGATGTATGTGAGTGATGCTATAATTCACTATAGTTAGTTATGTATTAGCATCACATTTACCACACATTTTATCAGACAAAACAAACATCGCATGTACATAGCCATTTTGTAAACAAAAACTACGTGGTACAGGTCTCATCTCATCCCTTCAATCTTCAATCCCATCTAAAGACAGGTACATATAATATTTAGTAGTTTTGGTTTAGATCTATGCGTTATACCAAACCACAGGAATGTACATTATAGGGTTGCAATTTATATGTCATTATGTCTTGTTAGTAGAATGAAGCAAGCCCTTATTGTTCCATCTATTTAGTACATATATTATCATGCATATTAATATACCCATGATCAAAGTTATTATGTTTGATTTTATGGTCATGAACAGTGTCAAATGAATAATTCTAATAACTGACTGTGTATTTAAAAACTTGTCATAAGATATCATGTTTTTTAACTTTGTAAATAATTAGGTTACGCATGCATTGCATGTGTTCTTCAACGTGAAGGAATTTATGAGCTTCCTTATTGTCAACGTCCAGTTTCCTTTTCTGCTTATCACGCCTTCGTAATGTGAAGTCAATTGTATAATCGCATATCGAGTATTGTTAGGTAAGTACATACTGCATACACATAAGTAGATACACGTAATTATTATCTTACCTCCGGTGCCCAGAACCTTGAGAAGCTCGAAGTTAGACATATCCACTCTTCCTTTATGGCCCGTCAAATTCACTGAAACAAAAACAACCATTATGTTTAGAATTACAAATCAGTAGTATAATATTATTACGAACTAATTGTAGCATGAGTAAACTCTTGACAGCTAATCTTTAACAATTTGTATGAAAACATGCGAGATAATTATGTTCCCTTAATGTTTCTCATTATTCCTCAGTTTAAAATTTCAAAATAAATATAAGTTCTCGATTAAAGGGTCTACCA
Source organism: Willowsia nigromaculata (assembly GCA_034700605.1). Classification (NCBI taxonomy): domain Eukaryota; kingdom Metazoa; phylum Arthropoda; class Collembola; order Entomobryomorpha; family Entomobryidae; genus Willowsia; species Willowsia nigromaculata. Next base: position 15,446 of record JAQIXX010001054.1, read on the forward strand.
TTTACTCCAGAGAATTGTGTAAAACGAATAAGGAAATGCTATCACAATCACAACACCATATAGCTTATTTTAGAAAAAAATGCACCTTCAAAGTTTGAAATTTTTATTTGGATTGTATGCATGTACCATTCAATTTTCAATACATGGCGCATATTTATCAAATAAAGTAAATTTAACATCATATAAACTCGTGTTTGTAGCATTAAAATTTAGACATAAAACAGCAAACTTTGATGCAAAGTTTCACAATGCTAAACTCCGTATTGATGGGTTAGACAGACAGAGGGAGCGAGTAATAAAGTGACCTTGAACATTACTGATACCCATTAGATGTAGACAACGGAGTCATTGCACGAAGCACAATATTATGACATCGCTAAACCATATCTGCAGTACAAGCAAATATATTACATGCCACTATATTTTATGGAATCGGACTATATGCCCCTGTTTATTTCCACGCTTCTTGTATCCATCTCTATCTATTTAACGTAATTTTCCCTTGGTGTTTGTGTTCTAAGCACAACCCAATCTTTATAATTGCATAATACACATGTATTTTTCATAAGTTCAAATTTTCCATCTAAGAGTAATCGTTTCATAACTACGGCCAGTTTTTCATGCAGAATAACTCTGCGCTAAAAACGTATGGTAGGAAAGGAACGAACCCAATAACCGATCCTCTCATTTTATTAATGCTTTTAACTAAATGACTTCATAATAAAGGATCTTCTTTTAGTCCTTTCTGTGTCAAGTTAGAGTCTGACAATTATTTACATGCTGTGAAAATACGGGTCTTGGCACACAAGCAAATGGTTCACAAAAGAAATGTCAGTGAAATGTATGCTCACCAAGACCTTCACAAACTTCACCTATCGCAAGTTACTTTCTCTTTTTAATACAACTGCTTTCATGCTTTCAGCATTTTGTCTCATGTGCCTTTACATAGTTTTGCAATTCGCACGCGAGAGAAAGTGGCTGGACAAAGAACACAAGAATGTATTTTGCGAGTCTGCAATATTAAGACGGAATTGTTCATTTCTTATTATATATACATACATACTGTTCAGTAGTGTTGGCTGAGGTCCCACTAACATGTTTACATAAAACCATATTAATGTACGGTCAAATACTTTTAGTTTGGATCGATGCTTTAGCTATGAGCTATAATGTTTAGCACTGTACTGACCTATTTTGGCAAATGTGAAAATATTATATAAGCGTATATGTACATTGAAGAAGGAGGAAGTGTAATGATGTAAATGGAACCAACTACAAAAAACTCGTAAAAGTAACTAATAAACCTTGCAGATTAATATGATTTTCTTCCAGTACCATGCATACAAACACCAACTACAAAATTGAGAATTCGTATTTAACCCAACTGCATAGGCATTGGTAGACAACATGCAAGCATGTTTTTCCTTCTTCACCATTTTTGTAGAAAGGGTTTCAGCTCCATTTGACTGCTTCAAATGCCAACAAAGAGCACAGTGTTTTGCCATACTTGGAAGAAGAAGCATGATAAGGAAGCATGGTCAGGGATTACCTAGATGTACGGCCACCACTATAAACATCGCTTACAATGTGATATGAAGGATGAATGAGGCAAGAGAAAGTCGTATCCAGAGAACAATATAGTCATAACTAGGTCAAACCATCCAAGTTTCGTTAACACTGAGTCAGGCAAACTCCACATTAATCAATTTCTCAGATCTACTTTACTATACCCCTGCTCAGCAGCATATGTCATCATTTCATTGCTTGCATTATAGAAACCTTTGTTCCTGCAATGACTGATATTCATGGAAAGTGCTAGTTTCTAGTTAAACAATGTCCTCTTTTTCTGGTTCCAGTAAACATGCATGCCAGTAATATGTAACTTCATATTATGCATATATTATGCATACTGCAACTAGACTATTTGTCACAACTGATCTGTGGCTTGCCATCAACCAACAACATGGCAGCTCGTTTTCTGGAATCTGCAGACTTAATTCTGAATGTGCTATAATACTCATGACCATTTTTAACGGTATTACAACACAGCAAAGCATAATTATAAGCTGCTAACGATGGCTTGTGCCACTTTCTCTATTTTTTGTAATATGGAAACGGAAAGAAATACACATTACATATTGGACTGCAACCGGCAGGAAAAACATTCTTTGGCCATATAATAAACAATTCTTCTACAAAAAACCACGATGCATGCCCTGACTTACATTTACCCTTAGATTTACCCTACTGACCTAGTAAATAAAAACTGCGTTATGCAATAAATTAAAACACAGGCCTACGTTGGAATAACAAAAGCATTCAGAAGTGTGAGTAGCATGAGTAGAAAACTTAATTTTCTAAACTGAGATAATATATCGACAAGTAAAATTCAAGAAAAATGATAAACCACGAAGGATTCATTTATTTCCTCATTACACTCAGCTCGCAACGATACAATAACAACAGAATTCTAAACTTCCGCAATTGGTATCTTTTAGAACACTTCCTTTCCTACAGTGCCTTAATGCAATTGCATGTTAATGATCCTGATAAGTTTGCCCATATTAGTGTACAAGTCCACAGTTTGTGAGGTGGTACATAGCTATAAGCATTGCTTCCACGCTTCGCTACTCACAATCACAATGGTACAAAAGATATTCTCAGTATTAAGCAGTTAAATGGCTATCAAATTACATGCAGAGTAACATAAGCTGCATGAGCACATGCGGTAATTTTCTAATTACATTCAGTATTAAACAGTACACTACAAAATGTCTACAGTCTCAAGCACGGACGACGGTCTCCATTGTGCTTCGTCAACAGTGTATCTGCACTCTTATATTTCTAAATACTTTAGCTTAGCTGATATCATAATCAAAAAACAAAGATTAAAACTTTGTGGATAATACATACCTAACCTATAGATATAAAGTAATTTCAAATTGGTAAAGTTTCCAGAACAAAATGATTTTTTGGTACATTTCCAAAATAAAATGACTGCCTCAAAAACTTTCTGTCGAGCAACACGGCAAATTACATCCAAATCTTAAATTATGAGGGGCGTAGTTAACAAAGCTAAAAATTCCCACCCTTGGAAATTCCAAAATAGCTAAATTTTACAAACCGTGTAATTTCTTATCTACTTGATATTTGCCCTTGAAATTTTGTAAACAAAAGTTAGTTTGGATAGAAATTTTCTCAGACTACTTTAAGTAGAATTTCGTTCATCTTTACTCGTAACAATGAATGAAGAAAATATTCCACCCCTACCCATCATATGTTTTCATATACAAATTTAAATTGTGTAGCAAGACCGTTGTTGGAAACGTCATAAGTCATTAAACTATCGTTTAGCTTTGTTTGTAGTTTACATGCATAATATTGTTAGCATACAAACAAAACATTCTGTTTGATTTCCTTATTGTCTCAAGTGAGGTCATGAAATTCTGTACTCTTTTCAACTGTGGTCTAATTTCCAGCATATTTTCCTCCTTGTATCAAAGAGCCATAAGAGTTTAAACTAAATTCCGTCTTTCGGCAGTTAAACAAACTTTTGTCATTGGGGGATGGCAGTGGATTTCAAGGTAGAACTTTTACGTGAATGGTACCGTCCCAAATTACTTGCATGCCCATTTCATGCTAGGAAATTTTATTTATCACAGATTTGCCAAAGTCCATAATAGAAAATTTTATACTTTCATTAACGCCTTCGTATGTAAATATTGTCTGTGGAAAATTGACCAGCATTTAAAAAATCAAAATAAACCTATAGCAAACGTTTTTTTCTCTCGAGTGAGCTAGATCAGTTCATACAATCACACAATATAATCTTTTATTCATGCATAATACATGTGTGTGATCATCATCGACGTGTATATCAAATGTGTGTGATCATATCGACGTGATTTTATCTTAGGCCGTGGAACATAAAAGAACTATCAATACTTTTATGCGGTACCGGTAATAATGTCTATTTGCTATTATTTCAGCGAGTGTTAATACTTTGATGTTTCTATTACTTTCCGTAATAGGTCATGTTTGCACAAGTGTTCAAACCACCAAAATGGTGAAATTGTATAAATTTTAGTTGTAAATTGTTCTATGAGGAAACTTGGGCTGAGACAGCAATAAAACATTAAATTAAATGTTACACTACATAAACCGAAAATATTTGTATTGACATTTCCGCATTTTTCACCATTCCAAACGCAACTTAGCTTAAGAAAAAAACCAAAGTAAGCAGACAAATTAGCTCTGATTGCAGCAGTTAAGGCAATGCCAATGGCGTTAATGCTCTCTCTGGTGTACATTATCATTAATCGTTATAGAAGTGCCAATACCCTATCTCGTCATACCAGAGATACAGAGATCTGACAACGCAACAGCAATTATTACAAATTAACAAAAATATACGTTGTCATAAAACTACTATGTTATACTTTTATTATACATCATATGACAAGCATCAAACTATTATGCGCATATCATGCCAGTCAAAGCTTAGCTTTATACCTTTAACGAGACAACGATTTTATCTGTCTGCTATAGTGTTTATTGTACATAGTGTATAGTATTAAATTTTACATAGATATGCACACACCACACCGATAACAGTATGCATCGTGTATGTTAATAATATTATGGCTATTGTATCACTACAATTCAAAGCCCTGATAAAGTTCATACTATCGACTTTAGTGGAGATCCAATGCCCGATAAAAAGTCAAGGATGCAGACTTCAATGATAAGTAAATAGATGATTGCTCAAACCAACAGCAACTTTATTAATCATGATGAAATATGCACTTTTCTTTATGAAAGACAAGCCCCTTTTGTAATACTTCATCGGAGATGGCTGGAACTTCAACTAATATATACCATATCATGTAATACTACTGTAGCACATTAAGTGGAAAGCTAGGTATATATCTTTTCATCCTGATTGATGCACATTTTTATAACAGAAATGAACAGATTATAATGCCATATGCCAAATGGCCAAGTCAAGGAAAGAGTAAAAAATGCCAGCCTCACTTATTATGCAAGGCCGAACACGCCAACAAGCAAAATGCAAAGAAGGCAAAATTTACTCAAAGATATACTCATATGAAGCCATCCAAGTCATTTGGGCATGCTACGACAACCAACAAAATGGTATGCAGTATTGTTGACTGTAAAGAAGACTGTATAGTGGGATGATAAAACATGTCCATAATGTACACAAATAAAAAGACAGCATATATAATATGTAATATCATCATCATAATAATGTACAGAAACAATCCATTTGTAGTATATTCCTAATGTACTTTAAAGAATTTTTCGCATATTATTGCATTTTCACAAGGAGAAAACACATTCTTCCATCATCATGTTCTTATTCTCTAGCCAAATAAAAAAATAAACAGTTACAACAATTCGTAGGAAGCAGAGCGAACCGAAAACCAGACCAGAACAATATATGTACTTCTTTTTAAAGTAATATGGCTATTTCAGACTTTCAGATCTTATTACTTGCTACTGCTTTCCTGCGTTTACTGCTTGCATACAACACCCAAAACAACTGGCCATTCATTTTCCTCAGAAAAAGTTGTCTGCCTGTGTGAATTCGATATTTGCTACGTTCAAGATTTCTAAGCAAGACAACAGAATGATCACCGTTAATGCAAGCAGCTTTATTCCAATTATCTCGCTTCCATTGTTCGGTAAAATACACAGAATAACCGGTGATTATTGCACAGCAGTATTTCGAAAAGAATGATACCTAATCCTACACATAAGCATTAGAGTACCTGCCAAAAGCCCAACTACAGTCACAGATGCAAGAGGAGAGTTAAAGGAAACAACCAAAAATATTAACCATTCCGATGTTGGAATCAAGTATGATGATTAAATACCATGAAAGAAATCGCATAAAACAACAATGAGGGTAGTTTTGGATCGGCAACATTTTTTTCGCAAAGAAAATCGTTCTACTTTTTTGTGTTTACGTATGCAGCAAAGCATAGAACCTTGACAGCCATACCACTACATCAACCCTGTGAATTCGACAAACGGGAAAATCCAGTGTAGGCTTCGACATTTATTTCGTCTTCTTTGCCGAAGAGTCAGTCTAGTTACCGTTATCTCTAGATGACTTGTACAAACGTATTTATGTACCTCATGTCTGCAACGTTTGCTTCCCTTTTGAATACGCCACATTAGATACAAATGCAGCACAGCTTGAGCATTCTCTAGCCATTTTATACCTTCACCATCATCATCATCATCATGATCCTTTCATTCCATTCGATTTGATTATGCTGCGATGTGCGACGATTTTGTGTACAGAAACTTTTACAGCATTGCATTGTTTCGTGTGTGCCTGCCATCATGCAAGTTTAAAACGACTGACTGTGTGGCTTGCTTTAAATAAATATACTCTCTCCAAGTTAAGTTAACTCGCACTTACTACTTACACAACATTGCACAGTAGGAGTATCAGGACACTGACGGGGTAATAGCAAAAGTAGCAGTGATCAGCAATGTATACAACCTGACTTCAGCATACATTTGAAGTTTCGGTCGTCTTTGCATGCTCACACAATGTTTGAAACTCTAAATAATATCCTTTACGTTATGTTATATAGTATATATACACTATACAATTATATGGTGTCCAACTCAATATATGTAGCATGTATGCAGAGAACATTTGTGTGGCCGAGCAACTTGCAAGTGAAAACCATATCATATAGTATTCATAAAAACGGCATTACATGTCATGTAGCTGAACAACGAACCACCATAATAATAACATATTATTTACTTACGTACATTTTCATGCACGGTAGACGGATCTACATAAATGTATGAAATTAAAGCACAGTTGCGTATTACATTTAAACGGATGTGCTGTAGCGTTCATGCAATTTCGCCTTTATATACGCACAGTTGCTTTTTTATTTAAAGGACATGGACATGGTCTATCTATCAGTTGTTTCGCCAATATTATATTTACATTTACTTAATACATATTTCTATCTTCTTAATTCATAGAAAGAGAAACATCTACCTAGGTACCAGACTGACCTGACTGGACATGGGATTACACCAGCTCATCAGATACGCATAATTTCTACTGCTACACTTCGTTATGCATTTTAAAAAGATGATGATTGAGGATGTATTTCTTTTAAACATTCATTGAACTATGGCTAAAAACATGTGCCTTTTTTATGACTGACCACTATGACCTACACTCGCAATAGTTAATAATGCGGTAGCTTGTCGTCTAAAGGTTGTTCATATTTATCCATACTTTTATATATATTTATCGCTGCTCGCACTGAAGTCTTTCTTAGTTGGTAGCATAATATGTGGTAGTAATATTTTAACTCTAATCATTTCACTAAAATACAGGTGTACATATTTACATCAGCTGCAAAAATGATTTGACAATGACATTGCAAAACTTACAATGAAATGTGGCCAACCTTGAAAAATCATTGTCACTCAAAGACCAATCGAATCAAAGATCCTAAACCTTTAAATGGTTGATGGTAGGTGATGTACATTAAAGAATGAAAGTTAATAATATGGAGTGTCTATGTAGATTGTTGAAATCTTACAATAATGCATCTTACTTAACTTTTATGTGGTCGCATCTCAACATCAGGCAAATAAGTTCAACGAAATGTCTACAGTCTAGAAATTACATATATATTATTCGACTTTGTGTCTCCGTACTAAAGTACAAAATTTGACCATTGACACATATTTTCTTAGAAATTTTCATAACGTTTATCACCGAGGGAAGATATAAGCTCAATCCTGACCCTGCAACCCCAATCCCATCTTCCATTCCTATACTCTATGCATTTTATCATATCCATATGCGCATGCAGTAGATACAGATTGTAAAGAAGCTCTCACAGGATCTTTTGAAGATGAGGATCAGCTGAATAAGTGAAAGATGACAATGGTGGTAAAAATTCTCTTTTCTGAAGAAGATAAAGTGCTTTACATACAAAGTAAATTCTTTAAGAATTTCTTCATAATCATGAATGAATTCTTGAGTAAAAGAAGGGAAGCACAAAAATTCTTTCGTAGATTTATATTACTACTGGTAGTTTCTTCTTTCCCTCAAAGACATAGCTTGTATAGTTAAAAGCATCGCATAGCACAATAGATTCTTTCCTTTTCTTTATGTGACACCACCGTCAAGTGTCTTGATAAAGCCACGTCCGCTTTTATGACTTAAGTTATGCTGCCGACAAAATGGTGTAGCTCCTGAAATCCAAACCTAAGCATCGACACAAGAGAAAAGATACTGTTCACGAATCCAGCATCTCCCTTGGCACCATACCAAGTGCTTTCGCAGATAGCAGCATTTTCTCAACAAAAAGGGTATTTATATTGAGTTCACAAAACAGCACAAAACTATTAAGGAGAAAAACATGGTATGGTTGTGGCGCTAATAAGGCCATCAACTTAATCTGGCCAACAAGTGACACAGAAAATGTGTCTATCATCATGAGTGCAATATTTCGTTTTACGGAGATAAAAATACGTTACCACATGCATCAATACTTTGTACCGAGATAATGGTAATGATCCCCGCTGGATACAGATGGAAGCTATATTTACATAGCGTTCAACTACCCTTGCAACCCACTGGGAGCTTTCTATTCGAGCAATGACTAGTTTCAGAGTTTAAGGAATTTTGGTTTATATCACACTTCGTCACAGAGAGAAATCTTACTTGTCCCCTTTTTATATTCACTGAATTCACTCCTGGGTTTGATTTACAACAGTTGTCTAAAAAGCAATAAGGAAGCTGAAACATTTTCTTTCTATCTTTAAACTCCTTATTTACTGTTATTCCACAGTAGAAAGATGGAAGTAATGAGCGCTCCTGGTATTCATGTATGCATATTATTATGTTGCTTTTATAGAAGAAAAGAATAAAACTCAAGTAGAAGAGAAGAACATGGGTTTTCCTTAAGTTCAGTTGCTTGATACGAGTGTGAAAGCTACCTCTCTCATTTCCTTTCAGCTGCAACTTTCAAGAGCAAACACACTCCTCTTCGGCAGATCAACCAGACAGGCAGATGTTTTTCCTCAAGTGCCATTATTTTCTGTATATTATTGTAGGTAGTGCTGACGTGATACAAGATTTAAGTAGGCTGCAGAAACTCTACTCATCAGAAGCTCAGTTCACCTGGGCCATACCTGTTCTATAGTAGCCACAACCAACCAAGTGCACATATTTATAAAGAGTAACTAACAACAGCATGAACATACCCCCACATACAAATATATATAGTTTTTTTGGTACCGTGATAAGTGATCGGGCTACCATCAACACGAACAGCTATCGCGTACCTCAACATGCTATTCTGTAATGGCAAAACGCAAAATTTGTTGGGAGTTGATGTGATGATGGTACCTAGACAAGATTATAAAGCTTATTTTAAGCAAGTATCTAATACAAGTCTTTCTTGCATGCACCATACACCAGTTTTCCTTTTCAATTTTGAGCAAGTTCCATCAACAGAAATTTAAACCATGCTGTATGATTATTGTACCACCACCATTTGAAATCTCAACGGCATCAGTTAGGCATTTAACTAATAGATGCAATGTATGAATGAAATGATAGCATAAGAAAATTGAGATAAGCTTTTTACATCATTGATGGCTGATAGTTTGTATGATGTACTGGACATGTACCAAGACAGGAAAATTTTACTAAAATATTCAAAATAAGCCTAGGACTTTTAATAAAATGCTCTTCCGTTGATTTCCGATGCATATCCTTTTTTTACTGATAAAAATTCTGTGCATCAAAATGAAGATTGACTCACAAGGAGAAATACATGGGCTAATAATCCCTGCCACTCAGAGAATAAAGATAATATATGCATTAGGGGATGTAATAAAAATGCATTAGAGAGATACCTAGCCATGCTCCCTAGCAGAAAAAGCATTGTGGAAACGGTCTGTTGAGTTCCAGGGTCATTGACGTTGTTTTCATGAACGAGTCGCTGTGGAACAGTACCAGTACCACCATACGACATGGATTGTTTTACGGAAGCGGTATCCTTTTTGTTTGTATCTCTTATCCAACAAATAAAAGGTGTAATAAAATTAATACAAATCTTCCTAATATGTCATGTATACCTACTTGTTAAGTGCATAACTGTAACACATGCATACATTTTTTTACATTTACTGGAATAAGCCTCCTTAGTGAAGACTTGCAAAAAAGGGATATAGATATATGCAGGTGAGAATTCTCCTAAATCTTCCGAAACAATCTCTTCCAGTACCACCCAGATGACACAAGTTGGCGTAAATAATAATAATATATTTATTTGTTAGCTTCTCCTTAGCATGAACTGACAAGCGACGTTTTCTGCTAAACGACAGCATACATAATGACAGGCATATTACTCGTTTATATTCGACAAACCTTTATCTTGTTCTAATAGACCATTTTGCTTAATATTCAATTTCTAAAATAGCATGATGTGGAATCTTGAGAAACAATTCTAATGTTAAGTTAATAACATCGTAAGGGTTCCTTGACCAGAGTAACAATTATGTAGTTTGCGAAATGTATCTGCGGTTTAATGCACACCCACCACCCTACAATTCAAACTCAAGGCACAAATTAACCGTAGTATAGAAAATGCTACACATTTTACATCATTCTCCCTTTTATCTATTTTGACTAGTTTCATAGATTACAATCACACATGAAAAATCTTCTTGATCGCATCAATTATTTACAGTATTATCGTCCTCATCATCACACATCAGCATCACTATCAGAAGCAACATTCTTCCCATTTCACGAAGTCATTGCACATTAATATAATATATCATCTTGTGCTCTTTCTCTTCTTTAGTTAATAACTAACAATAAGTGAAAACAGATAACTGTTTTTCACCAGCCATTTTTCTCTCAGGTGCCTACAGAGTCAAACATAGCTACCCATACTTACAGCACCAGCTCATATACTAAGCGTGTTAGAGCCTGAGACAAAGCGTACTTTTTGCATAGTGCCGCCAACCACAGAGATTCTTGAAACTATGTTACTTGGTGGCATTCAACTTTCTATCATGCATAATACTAGGTCTTGTTTAGATTCTACCAGACTAGCTCATTCACTCTTCTCGTTGATTTGTAGTAAAAAATGAGTCCGTTCTCGTGGTGGTGAATCGTGAGTTACCTCGTAATATTGCATCCTCACATATTCGCTTAGCTTGCGACGCAACGTTTCAGTACAACAGGATATAAAATTCGCTACATGCATACTAAATACTACTATCTTAAGTGTAGTACATTATAGTCAGTTTTTTATATCTCTTACTTCAATTTTGTCTGATGCTGCAGCAATACATACCTGACCATTTTTTTTCATCCAAGCTATGTGTCTCCCATCAGCACACAAACTATCACATTCGTATCATTTGAACAAGTCATGCTGTTTATGCTGTATGCTTGCAACTTTCATTTACAATCTAGGCATACACTTTTATTGTTAGCGTTGTATTTCTATTGTTTATGCTTTGGTGTAGCTAATCAATGCACAAATGAAACTCTCTCTTGTTTCTCGCAATTTCATCAAGAAAGACTTCAAGCACTTGTATTTTTTACACGCATTTCATCCACGTCTCCACATAGGTATGCATTAATGCACTCTTTTCAACAGCATGTATAATCTTCTGTGTCACTGAAATTATTGAACCATGCAGGTAATCAATCGCAATGATGTTGTGACATTATCGTTAATAAGTGATCTATCTATGAGCTTATTGAAGTTTCGTGCAAAAGTAGGTGTCACTTTTCTTTCCAATATCATAATTTTTTTCACCACACCCCGTAAAAGTAACTGCTTTAATACGCCAATGCAACACCATAAATAAGTCATGCACCAGTGTGCAAACATGTTTGAGAAGACCAAAACACTAAAAATAAAATTTCACACCTACCAACCAAGTTTTTTTCCAAATTGTAAATATTAGTTGTTATCAATACATTGCATGAAATAAAAATACAAATAGGTAACATGAGTACAAAATGTTTACAATCAATTTGGCTAGGTACTTAATTCTGAAGAAAAACAACTTACTGGAAGAGCAAGCCAGTTGCAAATGCAAAACAAAATCTTTCCTATTTGTGTCTCTGTCATCCCTCGCCAGTTTCTCAATCTAAAACTTATTCCGTGAAATGTTAGAAAAGTCAATCAAACAACCTTTTAGAGCCATAGTAGGTAGGCTGCTAATGGTAATGAGCAATGGCAACTGGTGAAGGTTATTTGGCTAGTCGAGGTCATTCCACTTCTTTAAACTCATTCTTTTACTCTTCTTTAATAGTATAGCATATACCATATACTCGACTCTCATCTCGTCATTCTAATCATCATCAAACAACAGTAAGCCGTAGAAAGTATAGTAATAATGCAAGGTGAATTCATGCACCTAATATTATACTTTATACTCTTCTAGTTGAGCTGATGTACTTGCAAAAATTAAGCCAAGTCTTTAAATAATATTTTGAAATAGTTATTTAACTTTTAACATATATTATAACATGATTGATTAGAGTGCAAAGCAATGTAAGATATAGAGCAATCACTTGAGCAATCTCAAACTAAAGCCGCATCAACAATTGAAATTAATACGTTTACGTATTTAGTTAAATATCAAGTTTGCTTTAACAAGGATTTATTGGCAAAGAAATGACGATGTATGCATGCACATGTATAATTATAATTATCTACTAATTAGTTGAAGGTGTTAGGACTTTGGAATTACAATGTCACTGTCCCCTTGTAAATAGGAATAACGTATCCAAACGAAAATATATGGTAAATAGTCTCTGTCACAATCAGTTTTTCGAGATTTTGTTTGTGGAGAGTTTTCCTGGTAAAACAAAAATAATTACAGATCTACAAAAGCATACCACAAAAACAAAAATATTATTGTAACAAGCTTAGGTAGATTCTATATGTAACGAGTTACACATTACCAAATAGCGTATGACATTTTAATAACATTTGGCATTGCAGATATTTAAGTTTAGCAGCTCAACATCACACCACGCCATCTCAAACAGCAGTTGGATGATAACACATGAGTGGTCTGATGACTGATAAGCAAATCATCCTTCACATGAGCTTCATGCTGATCCACACACAGTGAAAGCAAATCACGTGTACTTTACCCGCAGCGTAAGACACAAAAATATATTCCTAATCCAACTTTTTATATGCTTTGTCATTTTAGTATTGACTTCATCTTTGGTATGAAAAACGACTTGATACACAGATCTACATTTTATAAGAATGATATGCTCAAGAAGACGGTAATCGTGTGCTCTACGTTTTACACACACTTCACAGTGTGCATTAAGGAGTTTTTATCGTTTTATATTATGAGTAATGAGCCATACAAAAAGTTTTCACGTATAGACATTTGCACTAAAAATTCCAAGAAAATTTTGTAAACGTCATCATTTCTGTTGCGTGCATCCAGGCAGCTACACTAATGATACTATTAAACCATAATAATCTAAACATGCAGCCTATGCATCGTTAGGCAGAATATTATAAAAACTTCAGCGTACGCATTCCGTTGACAATTATGACATGATGATGACAATCATTGTGACACTATATTCAATATAAATTCAATCCAGTCTCTTGAGTATAGATTTATGGCTAATTCTTCTAGCTGGAGAATTCCTCTAGTTTTCTTCATTTGCATTGCATCCGGTGACCGTCGTCATTAAATTCATTTACTATGCTCATTTAAGTGTTTGTATAAGCAGAGTATTTACACTCCGATGCCTAGTTATCGTAAATACAACTCCGACTCTTAACACATGATCGTTTGCAATTGTTTATGCCTACTGGATATGGTTGTTCATCACTATCTATTACTAACTCATCCATTTTTAGGCAAACCCGATAATCCAGGAATTGTACTAAAAAAGGAGCCATTGTCCTCTTCTCCTGGCGTTCACTTACACATGCATTCTACTGTGACTCACACTTTACCATCTTGAATCTAGTGAAAGGCCCGCTGAGTAAAGCCCAATTCTCAAAAATAGACATCACTGGAATAAACAGGTTTTCAGCTAATGCACAATCTTGTACAAACCATATTCAACTGTGAGTCAGCCGACTTATTAATACTTACACAAAAAATCAAATACAACGAGAGAAAAAAGAAATACGGGAGGGAGAGAGGATTCTAAAAGATAATTTTATTTAAGCTCAGAAAGGCTCTAATAATAATCAGTATACATGCTGCACTGCAGCTTTCATAATCTTTTAAAGACTTAAATCTGCAGTATATGCCCGAATATCCAGCAAATAAACGTATAATTAAAATTATCTAAAAGACTAAGGGAATGAGTCAATGTGAAAACTCATTATGCATACTAGTGGTTGCATCTTCATTAATAGCTTACAAATAGCCCTTCATAATCTGCCCACTGCACTGTGGCAAGATGACAGTTCATGCCTGGAACAACATGGGATATGCTATGAGTATGTGATGATAATGGATGATCCTGGGATTTTCCCCATACATTCTCGACTTGCCTGTAGCACATCATAAGAAGCAAACAGCATCTGGAAGTAACCTATTAAGGTTCTGAACGAATTATAAATTGTAATTAACTGGTCCAATGCATACAATTTATTTTAAATGAAGGCAGGATGCTCAAAACTACGTTTTCACTTGCAAAGCTTGCAAGAAGAATAATAGCAAATTGAGACGAGTGTGTATTGTCTGTTGCAAAACAATTGAAGTGATGCATAATAATAACCAAAATAATAAGCTGTACAGTGTATTCAGTTAAATGCACGAGCAAGTAATTTTAATGCATATGCAAGCTTGCAGCTGTTGCATACAGAGGCAACACAGCACACTTACATGTGTCTGAACTTATTCCGGCTTTCGTCTGTCATTAAAGGCGATGAATGAAGCTAAACCAAGCTGACTCCTACACATACAAAACTAACTGCCTCACGGTATCAAAATTAGGATGCAGTTTTTGCTTTTCTGCCAATCAAATATTCTACACCATCACTACCACCCTACAAGCAATCCAACGATATCAGAAAACTGTGCTCTTTGTGAAGCACAAAAGTCCAGTTATATTATATGCTGTAAACGTGTATAGCGTGGAAAGAAAAACAGAAATATACACAAAAAAATAACATTTAGCTTGCTTAACTTTCTAGGAACCAACAAACTAAATGTTTAATATCCATGATGCTTACAAGGGAATGAATACATTAACCAGAACACATAAGAAAAATACTTTTTCTAGAGATAAAAAAATACATTTTACTACCATTGCATTGCGTGTATCGGAGTGAAAAAGTTTGAAACTATTTCACAGCTTTAACATATTTATTTCAGGAACAAACGCCATTTTCATGTGAGTATCCATAAAAATCACAAGATTGGGAAGGATGGAATATACAGTCTTTTTAAAGAAGACAAGTAGACAGCAGCAACAAAAAAAACCAGTGCAAAGCCAGCAACGGGATTTTTCTTGGAGCATTACAAAGCATAGCTGAAGTCGATTTGAGAACTGAGGAGAAATATAAAGATACCAATAATACTACATGTGGATGTAAGCAAGAAAGACAGGGAGAGAAAAATATACAGTAAGTGGTAAGTAACAGTGGGAGCGTGTGTGTGGAACGTTTCTTTATAAACCAAACGTATAAAAAACTAACTCTTCACTATAGACTCACTCTCTCCTGTGAACATACTTGCTATTACATGCCTTTGCTACAAAACCTCAGCTCAAAGCTCTCTATATATGCTACTCTACTCTGTATCGCAATACAAGCAACAACACCACCAGGTCAATGTCTTCACTTTTACCAGTGAAGCGCATTTTGTTTATTTTCTCACTCGCATCACTTATATGCAATGCATATCTCGTATATTTTACCAACTAAAAACATTATATATCCGATAAAACATGCACTTTCGTTTTAAAGTGGAAATGATACTTTAGCGTCTGATTTGTGGTGGAATGACAATAAAAAAGTCTTCCTATTTCTCTACTGCGAGAATTTATGAATCATTTTTTGTTTTTACACTTTTGTCTATGGCATCAGCAAAACAAATGTTTTGATAAACATGGTCAGAATAACGATTCACAAGTACGAAAACATATTTTTTAATTTGTGACGGATGACACGTAAGCATGTAAATATTGAAAGTCGAAAGTATGCAAGAGTAAAAACGTTATAATGGATCAACATGAAATTGTCAAGCTGCTTCACGTGTGCCGTAGAGTATGGGAATATGCGAGTCTTTAAACTCCAGAGAAGTTCTTCGACTTTGACAATAATATCATGTTATTGTGGAGCGAATCCGTGCTTTAAACGCGCACAGTTCTTTGTGCTACCTGCACGTTAAAATGCTAAACGATATTATTATGAGATCTAGAAAATTCTTTTACAAGCTCGAAGTAATAATTATTACTCACTTCACTTCATTTAGCAAAAACCTTAGTAAAAGGAGTAATTTGTGCATGCAAATTGACTGGGAAATTCATGTTTGCCACATAATATTCATATTTTGTGGACCTTTCAAATCCAATTTTTAAAAACATAATTTTAACTCGAATTGTAGTAAAATAATGCGTAATACATTTTTCATGCTTGATTAGAAAATTTCTTTGAATTCAGATCATTTTTCCTTCTAGTAGATACCTGGAAATTCCAGAAGAACGGATTTCATGAGTAAAGACTTTCCCAAGTATCGTGCTTGATATGAATTTTACACTGGAAAACCAAGTTCAACTCGTGAGCTAAGCTAAAGGGCATCGATCGGCAAAGCTTTTCTTTGCTGTAATATTGAAAGCAGCGGAGTATAAGCAAAAAGTTTCTTCCAACATTCCAGAACACAGAGGAGCAAATACATGTACTACAATACGTGTTTACATTACAAATACCTATTCAATTCTAGACTTTCAACTTGTTTAGGTAGTTAAGTCATTTGCACTAACTTCTCACGGAGAAGATACGTGATGCGTCATGTGTGTTATGTATTTATTTTTTATTAATCTTGGTAATGCATATCCCCCGCATCACTATTAATTATATAATTATATCTGACTTTTAAGTGTCAAATATTTAATTGAAATGGAATGAAATTATATAAAAAACAAATACATGTTATAAATAGAATATTACATGAAAACAAAGACAGTTTAATCTTGTGATCAGTCAATTGTATTGCATAAGCTACTTTTTGAGTTTTTGTAAACAAAATTTATCGGACCACCTTTTATTATGTTTTACGGAACAATATATGTATAACCATTTTATATCAATATCAGTAAAAAACATTATTATTAATTAAAGCTCTAGAGATGGGCTTGGAACTACAAGTTTAAGATTATATCATGTTTTTCAATATATATTGTGGAATTTTAATAGCAGATATTCGGTAAATGGTATATTTCCAAGTTTTTTTGAACTGCGACGAAACTATAGGCTTTTTATCAGTGAAACTCGTTCTATTGTATTGTATCTATAAAATAATGACTTGTACCTGTCCGAATACCTGCTAAAATAGTTAAAACGAAGTAACGAACAAGTGAATTGGTACACATATGATTCATTCACGATGTAAAATTAAGAACTCATTTAAACACTAAGGCCAGAAGTCAATAAGTGAATATTGAACAAGGTCAAAAACTATGCACTGACATTGAAAACCAGTAGTGAGAATCTGATCATGATGGCCTTAAGCCAATCCACGTAAAACTATGTACCGTCATTTGCAAAAAAGATGGCCAATTATTAGACCTTGCTTCAGGTTTTCTCCTTGAAGCAATGTACATCCAGCGTGTACTCATACACTTTAAACACTCAGGAAATGCAAAAGATTCCTTACTTTCTTAAAGTGATTCTACGACAGGAAGTTACCTGCACACCTAATGTATGCATAATATGTATCAGAATGTTTTTCGGTTCGTCTAATACTTCACACTAATATTATGCAAAACTACACCTACAACCTATGAGATACTTGTAAACGATGAACATTAATTCTTCTGAAATGAGTGCACTTTTTTACCTTTTGTCGGTTTCAACATTGCTCCCGGATTATTTATTTCTTCATGAATGATTTCAACTTCATCATCATCCGCGCACTCATCCCCTTCAAAGAACCCACTTTCGTGGTCCGATTGCGCTCCCATTTTTAACTTACTCATATAAACAGCCGTACTTAAAAACTTATCACAAAATGATACTTTCTGTAGTGCAATGCTTGCTACTACTTCACAATTTCTTTTACACTTTTAAGGAAAACTTGACAATGTACATAGCATGTATGCAGTGTACATTAGCATTCACTATTAGGCATCACCATCACCGTAATACAACTATCTGATATTATCTCAATATCAATGATACATCCTTAAGTTACACTCAAGCAAATGGAAGGAAGGAAATACACTTCCTATACACTCAATCACAACAACAAACACTTCCCCAGTCCTCAAATTCGCTTAATACTACAAGTGCCAACGAAAATATTGTTACACCAATAATGCACAATCCTTTTTAGTTAATATGATTAACCAGCTTCATAAAACCCAGAAGTCATGTAATAAACTGCAAATTTATTCGCTTTCCACAATGATTTCATGTTAGCAATTTTCTAGATGATATTATGTTTCTTGAAAGCACAGTAATTTCCACATTGAAACAAAAATTCCTGTGTGATGATGACAGAACAGAGTTGCATGTGGGCAATCAATTCACTTCCAAAAAATGTTTATGCATACAAATATCATCCACGAATGCAGCACCAATGCCTCTTTTCTTGCGATTTCCACTTAATGCACTTTTTCCAATAAATTACATATGCACTAAAGAAATGCAATGTTATCAAGATGACTTTAATTTTTAATTTGTATAGAACAAATGAATAGCACCAGTATGTTAGCCAGTCGTTGATGATTTCAATGTGAATGAAATTTCTTCACAATAAGTGAAAGTAAATTATGCAGGTTTTCTTTTAACACGGAGAAAGTTGTATGTATGAAAACTGTTGCAATAACTTTCTTGCGACATATGAAACTCTAGCAAAACTCAAAGAGCACATGTACACAAATAACTGCACAAAAAGTCTGCATAGATGTGTTCAACTCGGTTGTCTGAAGTTATCTGACGTTAAAATGAGGTTGGCTACAGCGAGAACTCTCTACAACCATATCCGTCTGCACATCTTGAATACATGGTACCATATTACCACTCGCATTGGTGCAAACATCGTTGTGGGCAAGTCTACTTTGTTATATGGATGCATTGAAATCCCATGATCACCTTATGCTAGTGCAAAGCATTAGCAAGGATAGAGCAATGGTAGTGGCAGTAAGTAGTGAATTGTAAAGGAACATTTGTTACTTATCTTTGCAAGCAACCAGGTTGCTGTCAATTTTGCCTTTACGGTAAATGTATTTCAACAAGGAATGGAATGGAAATGGAGTTTGGATACGACAACAAGGCAAAAAGCATTAAAGCATATTATTTCAGCTCAGGAACCTCCTACTCAGCATTAATAGTTTAGATTGCAAGCTTTCTATGTTTTATAAAACCAAACTCTAAAACACGAACTTGAGCATGAAAGTCTGTATAAAAAGAGCATGTCATGGTGAGCGAATCTAGGGAAAGCCTAAAGATGAACATAAATGAAGACCCAGCTGATATCATGAAACACGAGGTTCCTCAGGAGAGGTGTTTAAGGGGATCGACCCCCATCTACCACCACTGCACTAATCTGCACCCTCTGAACACATTTCAGTATATACGTTTGGCTTATCGACGTGCTTATTAATATTACGTCTTTTATGCCTTCTTGAGCAAAATGTGTATCAAACTGAATAACCACGTTGCATAAAAACTTAACATTATGGAGTCGATTTTTAATGAAAAATATATTTACGCCAATATAATGAACTAAATGAGCATAAAATCACTGGCTGATGATTCATGACGTTCTTTTCCAAAATGAAAAAGGTAATGACTTATCAGTAGCAAGTAGCATTTTGCATAACAATGAATATAAAACATTGGCAAGTATTTGTAATATTATCACAAAGAAAATTATTAAAACATTCTGCATTTGACAATTGACAATTGTCTTTCATAGGCTTGGTATTCAAGTATTCCTTGCATAGGATTTTTTGGATATGTTTAAATAAAATCGTTGCATGCATGCATCGGGCATTGAGCTGCATTGTACGTGCAAAAACCAAGCTGCAATATTCACCATTCACGATTATCAGTATAATACGTATGTAACATTCCTCCCCGTTTATCGTCGTGTCTTTATCTTTTTGCAGAAATATGTATGTATAAAAATTTACTACTATAGAGGTATGATAATTTATTTTATTTCATTTAATTAGTCGAGACATCCATATATATGTTAATGCAAATCACACGTAACTATAAAACGACACAATACAAAATACAATGATGTGAAACTGAAGTAATAAAAACCTCTGAGATTTTGATGCGCCAATTATACTGCACTACCATTGCACTTTTATTGTAACACATTGTGTGATAATTGTGCCTTCCATAATGTGAAAATAGATCACTAAATCCCTATCGCTTCTTAACAAGTTCAACGGACCGATAGTATTGATTTTAACGTTTCTGATAAACATTAATTAAAGTTCAATGAAACTTAAAACGCGAAATGTTAGCTTTTATGTACAAGCATGTCTAACAATTTTTCCCCCTTTGTAAAATATTTCCAGCACTCAAATATCTTCCTGGTGTATTCAAAATGTTTTGCTGCTTTCTTACTATGCGGGCATAACTCTAAAGGCAATAATTTAGAAATGATTCATCAAAATATTTTTTGTTTAAAGCCATACTTTTGAATAAAAAGTAATTCAAAATAATGATTCTACCAAGCGAGTTCAATTTACTTAATTACTCCGGTTCAGTGTTTATCGGCCACTTCTAATTTGCCACAGGATTTAAGTAAGTGACATGTAATCCAAAAATAAACTAGATGGAAAATCCCATTATGAAAAAGTTAAAAAATGCTGCGACTGCGGATGACTTCTTTCCACTAATCGTAAATAAGTTGTTTGTTATTGATAATGTTACTGAATAAGCTCTGGACTTCCATCTCTAACGATTGTAAGTTCAATGATATGCGCGGACTTAGAGGTAAATCTATACGTTTGTTTGTAGCGAAACACAATAGTAAAATTGCAAACAAATTATACCTATTGACTACTGACTTAATCATTTGAAACAATAATAGTGCATTAGATAACTTTAACAACCATTATACTGCAGGATTGTGAACTTTCTTAAGAGTAAAATGACTAGTGTTTGGTTTCCGTTTGAAAAACGCTCATTTTGCCACATAATATGTCCTTGTGGACAAATACGTTGTGATATCCGAAATCAGGGTCCACTTATGACTTGAGTGCAAATCGAATATGATGTTTGCCAAAATCAGGAGCGTGTAAGTACGCCATGCAGTTGAGTAAATATGTGTCTTTCACCACATTCTCTTTTTGCTGATTTTACCATCGTTAAGAGGCAACTAATGAAATGACAATGGAGTGGTGGCAGAGGTACTACATTAAAAAGCAGTATAGAAATTCGCTACAAGACTAAAGAAAAATTGGCTTTCCATGTAAAAAAGGAAACTGAAACATTATCAGATTTTTATGAAACAGAGTAAACAATCGAAAAGCTACAAATGAATCCGCCACGGTCTCCAATTATCGCTCCGTTTATTTTATTGAATGCAATTGATTTAAGCAGTTTTCAGAGTAAGATGTGCAGTACTATTTAAAAGACCAATAGATAGCGGCGGAAGCCTCTGGATTGTAAGCTAAATTACAATCCAATTTCATAATATATGATATAATCAATGTGATCATGTCATTTTAATAATGGAATGCTACATATTCCATGTAGGCATTATAACATTGAATATGCGGAAAACTGGAAAGCTATTGCTTCTAGTAACGAATTAATTCTTTAACTTTCAACCTGTATGTTTCCTTTCCATTAAATACAAGTAATATTGAAGGTAAAAATATTGGAATTATCGAAGGAATCAAACCTCTAAGATAACCAAAACTGTAGGAATCGGAACCTCTAACCTGTGACCAAGGGCTGCCTGCTCGTGGTCAGATATTGTATCATTTTAGACTATACAAATTATGCACACACGTTCCAAAACTTGTAATTCATTTGCAAATCTGTTTATGCATAAAGTAAAAAGAGACAAATAATTCAAATGAAATCTTACCTTCGGTCAATTCGATTTCAACGGACACAAATTCAGCTTCCTGCTTCATGGAACGAATAGGCTCCTTGAATAAGGGGGGTAGCATTTTTGAATTATGAGCAATGGCGACAGCATTGCTTTTCGTTTCAGAACCTTTTGGAGCTGGCTTTTTTCGTCTACTACTGCGTTGCGGATCCATTGTTATTTCACTCCTGTCCTTAATTATTTCCCTTTCCTACCTGACAAAATAACAGTTCGTTTCTGACTTTTTCTAACACTACCGACTATAAATGTCTTGACTTTTTATTATGGTAGCACCAAAAATACGAATAAAAGTTTCTCTACGTATTATTATTTTTTAACCATAAGCCTAAATGTTTCGCTTTGCAGATAAATGTCTATAATCATTGAAAAACCTGCAGAACTTGTGGTTGTATTGGTGGCGTAATATTTTCAATGTTTATCCAATTTTTAAGCTTTCTCCAGAAATGTTTGATATAAGACTGCTTAAAGGCACAATCAAAGGCGTGTAACATTAGGTTGCATGCAGACTAGTGTTTAGTATACAATAGTCAGGGAAAACCAGCTACAAAAAGCACCTTAAAGCTTCATTTTCTTTGACTGACTGAGACTATAAATTGTCGGTTTAATTCGATGAACTCGAAACAAAAGGTATCTAAATAAATTGAGTATACTACCTATAATGTATTATATATTCTTAATTAAAGCCGAGTTCTTTTTTTCTAATCCTAGCTAGCACTAGCAATTAAAGAGTTTTTTATGATGCCATCCTGTCTTGTTCTGTATCGCGGCTGATTATCAAAGCTTTCACCTAAAATTCAAAGAAATATTAACAATTTTAGTACATTTGCGTAAAATTAAAGTACTAAAAGGAGTAGACAAGAAGTATTGACATTAATTTGTAATTGTTTTACCTCCTGGGTGTGATGATCCGAATTTAAACGTAGTACATCAAAATGGATCTGTAAATGGGGCACTGCAAATTATGGTTCCTTCCTGGATTCCTTCCTTCTTTGATTTGCAACCTGTGTTGAAAAACAAACACCATGTAGTCGAAAATACAAGACCTTGTAAATTGTGAGGGTTGGAATAGATGGAATTAATGTGAAAAGTAAATTAACATGACATTGCTTACACCAAAACCAACACTATCCAATTATAATTGGTCGATCCCACTTAATACGTCCGTGCTTCCTTCCAAAGTTGTCTTTTTAAGTCTTGAACCCCTTTAAAAACAATAAAACTTTATTAAAAATTTAAATTTTATAACTAAACAACTGAAAATTCAACTGAGCAGTTTACTTTATGTTTTCATATGACATAGTGTCATGTACAGACAACAATCAACAGGTAGCATAAACTTTAAAAACATCAATAGCCATTTAAAAAAATTTGTAACATAGCATGTTGCACTACGTGTTCAGATAATTATTATCTATCATGCAATACCTAAAAATTTACTTGAAGAATTACTACTTTAATGGAAATTTACATGCATACAAAAAATACCATGCGTAACACTACTGTCCTTACCTTTTGGTCTTCTTCTTCTTGAGGCAACACAATATTGACTATATTATAGATTGCCAACCGATACCCCAAAAAGTCACATGCACCAAATCTGAATTTATCCACTCTAAAAATTTAATCCCAGTTCCACCAACACTCTTCCTCAAATTAGGATGACTATGATTTAGATGTTGATATTACGCAAGATGCGTAAAAAGCAGTCTCTGCTCCGCTGGCCGAAAATCAATAACAATGTTTATGAAAACATGCAACCAACAACAATACCCTTTTTCCTCTGAAAAAAAATCAAGTAATACTCCTACTTTTCCACTTACATAAAGTCTTCTACACTCTCACAACATATCTCTACACTATAGTAATTGCTCCCACACTCTTCTTCTATGTGTTTTCCTTTTAATAAGAATTTGCGCAACACAATAACAACTTCTTCTGGAGAAGTAGTAACAAGAGAAAAAGATCCTCTTGCAATGAAAACCTACTAAAGCCTAAAACCAGCTATCACCTAAACAATGCAAAAGCTTAGGCTCATCATTACCACCACAGCAAATAGAGAAACATCGTCATCAAATATTCCCCATCAAAACAATATGAGCTGGGCTTACAAGGAAAACACAGCGATTCCACTTTTTCCAGCTGAGATCTCGTCTTTGTGTATTTCTATACCCACTTGGTGGTATGCAGCATTTCATAAAGGTAAATGGGGTCTGTGATGGAATAAGTAAAAGTGTCTGTGTATTTGGCTATTTGGTATGCTGGCGTGTGTAGACGTATGTGAAGTAAAAACATGTTTTCAAAAACAAAAAACCGAAACCCCTCAGCAACAAAAGTTTACTCCCCAGGA
>JAQIXX010001055.1:0-40077 GCA_034700605.1 Willowsia nigromaculata
CAATACTACATGGAAAACGGCACAAGCTTCGCATGGCTATGGTACAACAACAGCAACACTATGGAACGATGATGCTCTTGCTTTGCAGAGGATGTAATGGAAAATGCATACCTACTCTCTTGTCGCATTATTACCCTCATCTACGACTTTCCTTTCTACTGTGTTTAGGAGGATGGCAAACTTTCCATTGCCTCCTGAACAAAGAAAAGCTCATCTAGCTTATTTACTCCCTCTATATTAGAAAAGACGAAATGCACAGTTGTTTTGGGAAAGTTTTCTCTTTCTATGAGGAAGAGGGATGCAAAATAACAAGCGATTTCGTGTATTAGTGTTTTCGCCAGGCCAGACTGGCCCATGAAATTTCTGCAACTAATTAAGAAATTTCTTTTGAGACAACACTGCCTTCAAATTTTAAAAATTGGCATTGGAAAATATTTTTAAATGAGGAAATGAATGATGAAATGAAAATTTATACGCAGAGAGCTATTGAAAAGTAGTGAATCAATGAATGCGTCACGTATTCAATCAAGAAATGGCCAACATTTTGTAAGCTACTTATCATGAGAATCGGGAGCAGAGTGGTGTGGAATCTTGGCTTGATAATGATAGAGAAAAATACAAGTAGTGCTCCAGGACTGAAAGGGATCACGATGGTGTCTTGACACCATCAATCTTTCTTTCTCTCCTGGGTACTCCATGAGCGTGTCAGAATGCAGCAAAAGGACTTCATTGAAAGAGAATAGAGAAAAATGTCTTGACCTGAATTCCTTCCGAGTGGCTACAGGGTGGAAGTAGCTGACAGCATCATTACCATTACTCAGTAGTGCTGAGTAGTTAACTTAAATTGAAATTCCACTATCCTACATTGGATTCTTAACCGATCAAAAGTATTTTAAAGTGTGACTTGGAATTTCACTTCATGTATGAGAACAGAATTGTACACAAACATCCGTTGGATTTTTTTTATAGCATAGTCAAAGTCTAATGGAAATATTAGGGAACTAGCAAGAAAAGCGTTCTATTATGCATTTATTTAATAATAATAGTTCTTTCTATTTTTATCGTAAAGCTCAGTAGGACAGAGTTCAATCTTGTAGAAAATACTTAGATTTTTTACTTTACTTACTTTACTCCATCTTTTTCAGCAGGAATAATATGTTACAAATTTTTGTGAACAATTACATTTGCAATTTTCTCAGGAGACACATTATAAAAAATATATTTTTTAAATTTATAGATAGTGGTTCTCATATAGCATGTACCTACCTGGGTAATAGGATTGACTTCAGGAGGAGTAGATAGTCACGTTTCTGCGAAGTTTTTCTGGATCTGTAAACATAAAATCAGAAATACATTATGACAAGGACATTATGGATCTGAAAACCCAAGAAATAAATGTGCTATTGTTGCAGCGACCTTAATTAACCAAGCCTTGGTATATTTAACATAACATAAAATATTAAAATCCTTCATTTCAAAGCATACATGTCTGATGATGGATGATAGATGAAAACTTCCGCGTTAATCTTTCTCTTTTGAAAAGGATAGATTTGGGTCATGTGTAATAGTATTCGTTGAACTTCAGTCACTTTTGTTCATTCAAATTGCCTGGCTTTCAGTCTGAAAATGGTGTCAAGTGCATATAGCATCCATCAACCAATATTTCCGTATTATTTCGCGACTTCCTGGTTCAAGTAAAAGCCGAAATGCCCTTGACGGATGTGTTTGCTCGAGTTTTACCAGCTTTTAAATAACAATAACATTTTCGGTAAAAATTGACAAAAGATAGTTGAAGTTTTGATTGCACAATACAAATAAATTACATTCCAGGTAATTCTACGTATTTTGGTGCTGCCTTATTGCAAGATGTTTTTATCCCATGCTTGAAAGCCTACCTACTTATTTCTATTATAGTCGATTTTTTATCAACTAGATGTTCAAAATCATGCACTCGCTTCAATCTAACCCAAAAATTTATTTTTATCCTTTTGCCCTTTCCTGGGTAATTGCACATCAAGTGTACCGGAAATGAGAAGGTTTTCTTTTTTCAGTAAGGAAAAGCTCCTCATTCGTTTACCGTGTGGCTTCACCATCAAAGGAAACGAAGAAGCTACTAAACAAACTTAAAAGAGGGCAATACAACTTTTGGAACAGAGCTCTAAGCGAAAAGCTACCACATCAATTCAGTTCGTTTACCTTATTTCTATCTCATGTCATGTCACATGCACGTTTTCTATCATCTTCAGTAGAAGAGTACACGTAGTTCCTCCATTTCACAATACAAAACACTACTTTTCTTTGAAATAGCACATCCACTTGAAGACTTTCTTTTTTGTGTCGAATCATGATTGGGGAAGTTCCTGCTTTTTGAGTCTATAATGTCAGGTTGATGACAACCGATAGAAAGTATAGAGAGGACAAAAATTATTATCAATATTGTTACATTACATACTATTGCTTTTTGAGACTTGTGTAATAGTTTGCTCGGAGAAAAGTCAGGCGTCTCAAAATGCAATGAAGAATATTTACCTTCAGGATTTTTGTCATGTTTTATGTAATTTTGTCTCATCAACTGGTTTCATATACAGTACATAAGTTATCTATCTATATACTTATTAGTATTTATACAACATTCTGCAACATTATATCACATTTTAGTGCATCATGATTAAGTTAAGTAGGTAGACATATAATATGTATAGATACTATAACATATTATCAAGTTTCATATCGATTTTACCCCGTTTTCTCAACTTTCTCTTGGAGGACTCTCTTTTCTTATTGGCTTAGAATGAATGAATTTTTGCTGATTTTTTTTCCACGAAGAAATTTGTTCCCTCCATGAGAATGTGGGCAAACGACGAACGATACAGAACTACTAGAGAGAGGGAACTATTTTGAGTCGTTTTCTTGATTACCTCGAGGCAGTGCTTTACTTTAGTTTGGTAGGATATAGTTTGCGGTATGATATAAGCATTTCAGCTTTGAGTGCTGGAAGACTTTGATGTGTACACTTTCCCGTTGTCCTGAGGTCCCCTAATGTCCCGCACATGAGTTACTTGAAAATGTCCGGTAAAGTTTCCGACTTGATTTTGACAAGTACATATATATCTCTACCTACCTATATTACATCATATCATAGAGAGCACAACTATCAAGTTACTCTGAAAATTATGTTATCTCTTATCTCATAAGAAAAGTAGATATTTTGTGAATTACGCGATCCGCAAAGTTTTACGGATGGATTTCCCTTCGGGGTAGCTTGATACGATATTGGCAACAAATATAAACTTGTGCGTCTATTCTTGACTTTTACTTCGTCATCGATAAAAAATGTGAGTAAAATATGAAATTTTGGTATTTATTTCTCAACTGTCTGTTCTAAAATATTTTTATAAAAAAACGCGTAGACGAAGACGAAATAACTACATGGAGAAAAAGCGAGATGAAACAGCAAGTTTCTTCTTAACTGAAACGAAAAAATGCTTCCCAAAATGAGATTTGAAATCTTCAACAATTTAAATTTAGGTACTGTAGAATAGCTGTTGGTTCCCTGTCAAGAAATTGTAGTGAAAAAAGAAATAATGCATTGGTTGCTTAAAAAACGTGATATAAATATCCGACGTATACCTGACAAATCCATTTCGTTCAACAGCTCAATGTCTATTTACATGATAATATAAACAGACTAGCAGCCAAGCACGCTAACTTTATGACATTACTTTTCACTTTCAGGCACAACGAATAAATAATAATATTTTTAAAAGAGGCATAATACTAGACGTGGGGTACTTTTCAGTATTCATGCAAATTACACTTCCACCTACACTGTTTATGCATGCTTTGTCTCTTTCCCTTTCACAACGACTACATCACCGTTATCATGACCATCATCATTGTCATCATCAAGCCAATTTCTTTTTTCTTTCTGTTCATCAATTTGCTTTTATAACGCATTCTTGTTTCCCATCTCATTTGTTATGCATCCATTTCACTAGATTTACATGTTTTGGCATCAACATTCCCAGCATCATGCAACAACAATGGCCAACTTGAAGTCTTCATGCATAATAATATTTAACTTTTTTGAGATAATAACAATAATAATGAGCATGATACTAAAAATGGTCGCTCTTCCATGATGATTATCTTGTTGATGATTATCACGATGCAATGTTTCATCTCTGCTGGTCTATTTGCTTTGTGACACCACCACTTTTTGCATGTACATCTCAGCATTTTCCTACCAGACTCGTATATTTTTGGGGGAAAAGCCTTTTAAAGAAAAAAGCTCCAACCATCATCAGCATACAGAAAATAAAGTGCTAGCATGCAAGATGCAAGCCTCCGGCCAAAAACACAATGTTATTTTCTTAAACACACAATTTTAAAAGACAACTCTTGTGCAGAGAAAAGACAACAGATAGGAAGAGAGTAAAGTACTACAAAAAGACATACAAACGAATAATAAGTGAGCGACCGAGACACAAGAAGAGAAAAAAGAGTTTTTTCTATCTTCGTCAGACATTAATTACACGTTTCACGCTTCTTTATGGGATTTCTTCTGCATGTTTTCTCCTTCCCACATAATGTTTTCAGCGTAAATGTAAAATCCACTTTCTCTCTTTCAACCATCTTCCCCGCCAACTCATCCCATAGCTTTGTCGTCTTCTCCTCATCATCATCGCCTATAATGTGTTGACATATACACTGAATATCTACCATACCATCTATTTACAAGTGCAAAGATGTTTTTAAAAAGAGATTCGATGATATCTATAAAACAGAGCAACTACACTTCTTATTTTTCAACTTTAAAAAACGCATAGTTGGTTTATCTCAAACCAAAAAGTAGAGATGTGTGTTTAAGTAGCTTCCTTTTCAGATTATACTTCTCCATCCTCCTCCAGTCCTATTTTTATATTTTCCTTAACAAATGCACATTATGTAAACAAACGCAAGATATAACACTGTCTTAAGGGTTTTCTTATAAAAGCAGAAGAAGAGATGCAAAAAAGTACTGAATGACTGAATGAATTGAGTTAATGTAATGTGAAATTTGAGTTACGTTATGTAAACTGTTCTACTCTCCTCCACTGCATTCTTGTCAAACTCCCAGTTCTTTTTGGAGGAAGGATCAAAAAAAACTTATAAAGAGAAAGAGAGGAAAAGGGATAATAATGAATGAAGAGATCCACAAGATTTCTTTTTACTTAGTTGCTAGTGTTCTATATCCCTCTTCTTGAAGAATACGAAGTGTGAGACAAAGCTGAGTTGTGAAAAGAATAAGAAGTCGTTTATAGGGTACTGTGGCTGCTGTGTGCCATCATCATCATATTGTGTGTTGAAGTGCTGTTTATATGCTAATAATGTGGATACTACACAAGAAGGAAGAAGAATACACGCATTTCCCATTACCAAGGAAGGAATGAAGAAAGCAGGAATAAAAACGATGTGCCAAAAGATAGGGATAAGTATCCCCATCCCCACATGAGTGCTCGATCCTCTCTGAATATTATAATATGCTTCAACTCAGGCTGGAGAAAAGAAGTTGTGACATTCATCTTCCTCCTTTGCTTTTCTTCGGTATGCCACTATCACCGCCCAAGTTGGCTGCTACACACAGTGTGACTACAGATACGCTATTTAAAAGTGTTTTCTGTGCTTTCGTCATTATATATGTTGTCATTATTACACCAATGTAGTATAGTTACTTATATTATTATTAGGTTCAGTTCTAATTCACTTCTTTGTATAAAAAGATGGTGTAGCTATAAAGCTGGTAGACATTACGATTATTACTACAGCCATCATTATTACTTGAGATTGCCCATATTATTTGTCTACATTTTTCTTTCAAGAAGCAATGTGGTGCGAATGATCTGTAGCTTTTGCAATTTTAAAACGCTTATTCGCATGGATAAACAAGCTAAGAGAGAGAGAACAGAAAACAGCGGCAAGTCGGTGATGCTAAGAGCAAAAGAGTGGTAGCGAACATTATTATCCTCTCTACATAATATACTTACACTGGTTTGGCGTTTTGTACGGAGTACAGCCACCGGCTATGTATTCCACTGGAATGTAAACTAGAAAGAATTCTCATAGAATCATCTTTTTTTCTACAAAATTATGCATTTTTTGGTGAAAATGTGGTTGTTTGGAATTGAAAAGAGTTTTCGCCACATTTTCTAGTTTCTTTAAAAGGAAAAGTTATCCCTACGCATTTGTGTTTCAAGATATACTCCAGTGCTCTGTAAGATTCGAGATAGATAGTTTCATTATGTTATGATCCAGATTTTTTTAATGCGTGTATTCACTTTATGTACATGTTCTTATATCGGATTCTATGATATGCTGAAGGGCATCAAAAAGAAAGAGAAAAAGGATTTTGAAAGTGTTTTGATTTACGCCAAAAAGTATATACATATTTATCATTCTGTATTCTATGGTATACTTACGAACTTGCGAAAGAAACTAAAAGTAAAATATTTGGCCACTATTGCCACAATATACGTAAGGTACGCTGGATTTTCTAAAAATACATTTTATAAAAATAGACGGAAGGGGGAATCCTTTAAACAATAAAAACTTGGGTGGAAAAGAGGAGGAATAGAAATTACACATTAAAAGTGTAATTTTTAAAATGAATATCTGTACATGAATTTATCATTTAAGGGACTTAGAATAACGACAGTAGTAATAGCAGAGGGGAAGAGACTTTTCCATATTTACAAGCAAGAATAAAAACACTGCACATATAAAAACTCCGTTTTCTGCAATAGTTATTATTTGCATTATTCTGTTTCATCCTTGTATTATTATTGAAAAGTGTTGTATTTATTAGACTAGTACATTTTTAGTTTCGAAATGATACCGGCAAACTGAAATCGTCATTTATATCATGATCGCACCATTTTGCCATAAAAGGCTCATAAGTCTAATGTGCTCCTGACATTTCCTATAATATTTACGCGTGAGTGTGTGTACTGGATGCAGATTGGAATGTTGAAATACTCTACGCGGGTTCTATTATGACAACATGCTGCACAGTGGTAGTTCCACACGCAGAACTTGGGGTCACATCTGCTGCGTATACAATAGTCGATGATAGCAAACTATAAAAATGATACATATTATTGTCGATTTGTATCTTAATGTTATCCATATGGCTTCCGTTGTTGCTCCGTATGAAACACGATATTCACTCGAATTGCGAATGTTTCTTTGTGACACTGCGTGCCACTCTTTAAAAGTATTTTTACTGTTAAAACAGGAAAAAGAATAACGCAAGAGCGAAGTGAGATGAGGGCGTTCCTCTTTGTTGGTTATGCATTGTTCATTCATCCTCCCCTTTTTATCTGATATTTCCTAATCTTTGAGTAAAATAGCTATGATCACATCATGGATTACTTGCATGACGTGGGATGATAGTATGATAGGCTCAAATTGCTCACATTTAGGACGCACTTAATATTATGAAGTGGCTGTTCTTTAGTAAACGGGGCCGCGACTTTGGCGGCCCTACTTTGGTATATTAAAAGATAGCCCTTGACCTGGGAAGTCAAGTGACACCCCTCTTGTGACCTACAGATGAGGGGTTCGGCCCCCAGGGGTAATTACTCCAGATGCCCCAAATGTGCATTTTACATGCATTTAACGAGTCTCAGGTTAGGTTCTGTTAGGTTAGGTTCTGTTAGGTTCTATTAGGTTCTGTTAGTTTCTGTTAGGTTCTGTTAGGTTAGGTTAGTTTCTGTTAGGTTAGGTTCTGTTAGGTTAGGTTAGGTTCTGTTAGGTTAGGTTAGGTTCTGTTAAGTTAGGTTAGGTTCTGTTAGGTTACGGTTCAGGTTTGGTTAGGCGTGTAAAATGCACATTTTTGGCATCGGGACAAATTACCGTTGGGGGCCGAACATTTCATCCCGAGAGGGGTGTCATTCGACTCCCCAGGTCAATGGCTTTCTTTTAATATCCGCGTCTGCGCCAAAGTCACGGCCCCGTATACTAAAGAATTTTCTCACAAACTCCAAAAAATCTCACTACTTCATACTGTGACCAGATTTGTTCTGAGTCTGACTTAAAAAAGCAAATATCAATCAATCTAACATTCCAGTGACAGTCATGCAAGAGAATTGGCAAGGGTTTACGTTTCCTGCATTTGCAAACGCACTACTGGTATGTATCCGAACTGATTTCGGAGATTATGTTCACCATTTAGATGTGTCCCATATAATTCTTTATGGATTTTGAAATGAAAGTAGAAAACACGCAGTTTTGTGTTCGCTCAGTATAATCTTATGGTAAGTAACAAAACGAAATAGGAATTTACTCGCAGACATATGAACAAAACATTATACCATATCACCTACACAGATCATGCGTTTGTATGAAATGAAGGAAAAGTAATAACGACTGATCAAGCCAACTGTGAAACTGCGGCTATCATCATCATCATCATCAGTCGCAGCAATATAATATATCACTAAAGAGGAAAAAGGAAAACGCTTTCTACATACTTTCCAAAAACCATATAAGAAAGAATGTACATCGTAGTTGGAGTTTTTGTAAGATGCTGAAAACCAGTGTACTACCACAACTATTTGTTTTGTTTGTGTTAAAAACTCCAACCCTCCACTCTACATTTTTACTGCCAAAAACAAAAAAGGACGTCCACTAATATAAACTAGACATATGCACAAACAAAAATAAAATAGTTGGATAGGTGATATGAGAAGAACAGCAACAGTAGAATGGATGCTACTTCCTCGTTTTTGCTATGAGTTTTAGGCTTGCATTTTGAAAGTTTTCAACTTTTTCTCATACGTATACTATATTGGTTTGTTTTGTGTGCATAGTGCATACCACAGAATGAAGAAGGAAAAGGCTTAAGGAATTTTAGGAAAAGAGTTTTCGGTTACGTCTTTTTCCTAAAAAAGTAGCCAGCTGAGTTGCATGACTTTTCAAACAATGAAACGGCCATGGAAGAATTAATGTCGCAGAACTAACATTCAGCAATTTTCAGCTTGCGTTTTGAACACATTATTCCAGTCTATATGTGACTTTAACTGTTATTGAGATTGGTGGTGGTAATTTCCCGTGAAAATTTATGTTGAAAACTACTCTCTTCTGGTTGGTCCTCCAGTTAAGTTTTCGACGTGCTTTTTAAGCTTGTGGTGACTATTTTCTGTGTATGCGCTTATTGTATATGGTCTGTCCAAAAAAGCGAAGAAAGTGTTTTGGCTGGACTGGATTACGCACGGTGGGCGAACTTTGAGTAAAGTGGAAGATGATGATGATAATGAAACTTGTGTCATTTTACGCTGGTGACCATGACTGTCTGTCGTCTGTGGCTAATTTTCAGTTTCCAGACGATGACAGCTCATACAGGAGGTCCAATGTCCAATCTTTCCAGGGATAGAATGGATGAAAGAATCACTTAGCATTGGGAAAACACAAACAGGAAAATATTCAGAACAGTTTCCCTTTCATCTAAAAAATTTGTTTGGGGCGTTTCAAAATATTAGGTTTCTTAATGTTTTACGCAAGTAAACTGTAAACTTTATGCTTACTTTATATGTATGAACAAAATAATTCATATGGCATGGGCAGTTTGGTGTTTTACCAATTTCAATCATAAAGTCAAATCAGTTGGGTAAACATAAACATGAACACCACCAAGTTATCATAAAAGCAACGGTTTCTCTGAAACCGTATCATATCATGAATAAGTGGTTTCGTCCATCCACCCATTATAAAGACGAACATTATTCAATAAAAAAGATCAAAGTGAAAATGTACAAATTCTTCTTTCCTGTTTGTATGGAACCTCCCCCTATAAATACAAATGTAAATGTGAGCCATTCCTTTTCTCTTTTATAACCACAGATCATATAGCGTTTCTTGTTGCTTTGGTCGAGCAAAATAAAAGATAATAAGTTTTCTCCAGACCCCTTCCCCCTTTTGCATTATTTGTCCATCTCTAGTAGACCCACATGCTTGTACTTTCACATGTCATACATATCTCATTTTGGTAACTCATTCAAGAGGAAAATATTTCAACATTCACATCTACAATTCTCAGCTAATTCCAGTTCCCCGACAAACTGATGGTGCATGTGAGACCATAACCGAATGCATACACGGTTTATTTCACTTTTCAAAAGAGAAAAACTGGTTAAAGGAATGATGTGCAAGCAGTGGTGGTCCATAGTTTCGACACAATACATGTAGACATTGAGTGTGTGAATACTATCACCAGCAAAAAGGGAAAAGGAATGAAAAGGTAGGATGAAAGAATCATTTTATTATTTCACCGCTTTTGTTATTATTTCGTATCAACATTTCTTTTCCATTTCCTTTTTTTCACCGAGGTACTTTTACTACTGCTGTTTTGACGTACATGCAGACATGCATGGAGTCAGGAGGATGTCGCACCGGCTGGTTTGTAGATGATTCAATATAAATATGTCCGCGTACATTTTTTGGTTATTCTCCCTTTTTTGTGCACCCCTGCTTGGTTTTAGTAAAAATGCCAGTTTTTTTCTCTGGGAGGGTGCAATCACAATCCTATCATTACTTTCGTTTCCATTAAAATTCGGATTCCATTTTCCGTTTTTTCTTCTTTTTCCGTTTCCTTTGTTCCTAGTATTATGTTTTTTACCCTATTTTTTTAAACAGCAACGCGAACGTACACTTCTTTTTTTTCTTTGTGATAAAACAGTCGTGACTTTCCCCTCTTTCCTATCACCTTTGGCCACATGCTGACATCAGTATAAAAGACTTCTATCGCTCTCTTTTCACTTACCCACTCAACTTTATAGTGAACTCTGCAAAAATTGGAATGTATTTCATTTTCAATCGTGTATCCTTCCCCATGCATCTCCTCCAAAGTCTCTATTGTTAACCCGGAATAACTTTATGGTAAATAGACAAAGTGGAATGGAAGCCTGTGCTGTGACATAGAATCTACGAATATTTGCCAAAATCAAAGTGAAAATACATCCATACATTAAAAGCTATAACTGAATTCGGTAAAGGACTTTAGTTTTTATGGGCACAGCTGAAATTATATTCCTGGTAAAATGAACTTCGTATACCTATTTGGATTGGTATACATACATACAATAGACATAGGTATTCGCTCGATGATTGCAAAAAGAAAATGAGATTTCAGATTAGAACACGTAGAAAAGCAGGGAAGAGTTTCTGCTTTAAAATTCTGATGCTCCAAAAATATCCGAGCCAAAGTCAGAAAAATGTTAAGCCCATCTTACCAAGAAGAAAACAAGCAGTCATAACTATGATCTTATATAATCATAAAGGAATGTATTTAGAGTGCGTGTTACGTTGCAGATTTCAATTTTAGTTCCATTTTGTTGGAGAAAACTATCGCTTTCTCCGAAAAATGTCGTTGGCATTCGAGCAACCGGGTCAAGTCAAGAATGAAATATTAATCCTTATGATTTGTTTTTGTGCTGTTCTGATACGCATACTTATAGAGCATTATGTACCTTGTGCAATCTCATTTTTCGGTGCCTACTTGTAAATGTCCCACTTTTTTACCCATTATATCTGCATGAACAAAGATATCTTTATTACAAAAAATGAGTGAAAATTTTGTTTTTCAACAAAACGATATCACGCTTGATACTCCATGAATTTTATCGGATGAAAAAGGATTTTCTTTCACAATTGTCATTTCCGGAGAGATATAAACATAATGTAGATAATGTACATATTCTTCCGGTGATAGTGAAAAATTGGAATCCGCTTTGAATAAGCCCAGTTCTTAAAAATTTGCACTACATTTCATTTCACATATATGATCTTACATGACAATATGGATTCATTCTTGTCTCATAGTGTATAGCTCTAAAAATATATTCGACCGCCCAAAGTGCAGAACACACTTTTGCCAAAATGTAAAGTACCTATTCGTCCTTAGAAATATATCACATGAAATTCGAGCTAAACCAGCAAAATTGTGCAAGTTTTACATGTGTACAGAATACGGGATTCGTGCAATCAGAAATTCATGTTTTCTGGCCACAGGAATAGCAACTCATAAATTACTTTTTTGCATCATGCACCAGTGAGTAAAATATGCATCCTTTTCTGAATACCCTTGCTGAAATTTGTAATGTATGCACATATTAAGTACCGCCCACTTGCATACTATTTAATTTCAACTGATGATTCAACTTCTAAGAAAAACGCTTTCTTCACAAGTCTAGGAAGAATGTGGAGAAAGTTGGTTTCCAGAAAGGGACACATGATGAGAGACGCAAAGGTTTATAACTGCTCACAGCATCTTCATTTCATGTTATGATTTAGCGAAATGCTCACTGTATATTGGCAGATGGATAAAATTATTGCCGTAATCGGATGCATATAATATTTTTCTACTGTTATTTAAAAGCATCATCTTCTTGTTTGGATTAATTGGCTTCTTTGATTCCAATATAAAAACCCTAGTTGGTTATCTTAAGTTAACTCACAAGTGGGATGAATTGTGGATGAGATATTGCACGACACAATGACAGCCCTCGTATAGCAATCCAAGTGGAAACGTTAATTATAACAGGCGAAAAGATAAATAACTCGATCGTGAAGAGAGAAGTGTGCTCACTTTCTCTACTCTAATTCACAAGTACAGCAGCATGCATGAATGGATGAGTTTCTCGTGTATCCCCGAACCGTGCCCAGGACCACCACAACACTTTAATTTGTATCTTGCGTGAAGGCACTCTGAGTACGTCTTGCTATTAATAATAAGCTTTAATAAAGCGTACTTAAATATAAGGATGTCTCTTAACTTCCATTGCCACTCCTCCTATTATTTACGTAGATTGTAACAGCAAGGCAACTCTTATCCAGCAGTACTTTGTCAATGAGAGAGTCTCTTGTCATGTCTGCCTACTTCTGCTTATTAGACCCAAAGACCATATCCCTAAGGCGAAGACCTAGAGACACTATCGGAGAAAATTGCGAGACAGCTGGATTTGCTTTTGTGAATTTACTGGAGAAACAGTTCTCTGCTACTTCTGCTCTCCACAAACTAAACAAAGTGAGCGGTTCGTGATAATGACGGTGACTGAGTAGAAAGTAACTTTAGCAAATCATTTGAAACGAAGGCAGGAAATGAAAACTATAATAGCAAATAAACAAAAGAAACTATACCATACTTACGCCCATATTCTCTCACCGTATGTGTTCTTATCTAATTCAACGAGACTTTACACACATATAACAATGCGCACATATTGATAATAATAGTGAAACTTATTATTAGATAACATTCTTGTTTAGTCGACCACCACAATTCCTACACCTTAATAATAACATACAAGAAGACTGAGGGTATTTTCATCAGTCTTGACATCGCAAATCAACATGGCATGGAAATGGGAGAGCGCTGACGTGTGAATTATGCTGCTTCCAACACTTTTGCGGTGTTCAGGAAACTAGTTGAAGCGGGAGTACCATCGTTATCATCATTGAGAGAAAGCTTGAAGGAATGAAACTGCTAGAATTGTTTCTACTAATAAGAGAAAGGCATACGACTGGACAAACATAAAAATTACATGAGTGGATCACTTTAGAAATACAAGATACGACTATTGTTCATCCAAAACGTACGTTTCATGAGAAGATATTTAGATTCTCACTGCATACCTATATGATTTACTCATTCAAGTGTCCACTCGAGTAATTTGAGCTCGTGTTGTGAAAATGATAGAAAATTATCTCATGATACAATGAAAAGGAAAAACTATCCTATTCTCTTGCATAAAGACAAAGACTCTAGTAGAGGAAGTTTGCTACTTTCATTGCAAGAAGAAAGTCACAGAAGAACCTTATACATGATTTTATCATATAGATGGAAAAACTCGTGTAAATATTGTCTTTGTTTCTAGTTGTCACCAGATTTTGTTTTCCTAAAAGGAGGAGTAGGCAGATGAAAGTTATTTGATGGCATAAAAGGTATTAATTTTATGACCGAAACTCTCATTATTTCTACTGGCAAATATCCAACGTATCAACATAATCAGTAACTGTCACTCCCATCTGTGTCAGACAGAATTGACTTTCCAAGATGACCATAATTATGGTTTATTTGTCACATTAATTGTTGTGTGTATCAACGTGACACTGCACACGCAGTATTCGTAGGAGAGTCGAAACGTCATCTTGTTTTCGATTGCTAATTTGCTGGAGAAATGCAGCTGTATTGCAGTGGATTTATCATTAGGTAAACAAGAAAAAACAACTGCATCCGCTAAGAATTTTTTTGAGGTAGACGACTCGACGTAACTGGATATTGACACAACATTTCCTACAAACCGCTCGTGCTTCTTGTGGTTG
Source organism: Willowsia nigromaculata (assembly GCA_034700605.1). NCBI lineage: Eukaryota > Metazoa > Arthropoda > Collembola > Entomobryomorpha > Entomobryidae > Willowsia > Willowsia nigromaculata. The sequence continues at coordinate 14,359 of JAQIXX010001055.1, forward strand.
TGTCCTAAGAGTACACATAGAACGGCACTTCATTTGTAATTCATATCGCATTTTTCCGTCTCTCTCCAGGAATACTACTAATTTGTCCTTTTCCCTTATTTTTCCTCATCACCTTCCCCTCTTTCCTGTGTGTCATATTTCCTTCCAGTAACAAAACGTGCTAGTAGCTTCATCAGTAGTTTTTCCAGCACGGCATCCCCTTCTGCATGCCTTTTCCTTCGTAATGACAGACCTTTTCAATTACTGTCAAACCCTTATGTGCCTTCCTTTCATCATCAGTTTTCACTGCATTCCCTTAAGAAGACAAGCCCTGGGGACTGTTCAACAATTCGGAAGAATCCACACTGTACTTTCAGCGTTTAATGCAGGATGTGGGCATAGGTACCTTAACATAGAGAAAAAGTAAAATTCACACTTTTAAATGAATTTCCCTATCATCATAATTATGGAAGCGTAGAAAACTGCACTTGTTTGAACAAGGTAGGTTTTCTCATACGTATAACCAGAAGGTGAAATACCGAGCGAGCTTACGACGAAAAATGTTTACACACCCAGATGCTTCCTGTGAACACGTCATAAAATGTCTGCCACTACCGGTCCAATGTATGCTAATTAGTTTACCTAATGACAAATTCCATGACATGAGGAAAAAGTAGGGAACGGAACTGGGGAACTTTTTGCAGATAGGTAGGTATATTTAAATGTTCGTGTTGCTACATATCCGTCGAGTTGTTGTGAAGTGCATGCTGTAATATGCGTGGATATTTTGCATAATTAATGCAAGTCTACTCAACTTTCCCCATTAATTTTCCTAAGGCGTGTATAATGTATGCATGTAGGTATGTATGTATCATCATCATGTATAAAAAATTCATTTTGATAGAAATATAATCTAAAGGTATGCATTATAAATGCATAATACTCTTTAAAATATTCCAATAACTTTATGATGTTTAATAAATACCCCTTTGGTTAGGATAGGGGAATATGCAAATATGGTGCTAAAGATTGATATGGATGCTAATGTGATTTGGCGTGACAAACGATTAAAACCAGCCATGCATAAAAATTCCAGCCCACTCTGTTTCGAAGATTGCTGATTCTCAAGCCAAAAATAAAATACTAATTTTCTTTTATTCACGACTGACTTGTATGGAAGTGTAGTGGGTATAAACAAAACATGTACTTTCCTTATAGATATTTTTTATAAATATGAAAATCGTGTATTTTCACCACCCTTCTCCACGCACTAATTAATGCATAAGTCAAATAAAAAGTTGTGCAACAGCAACTCTGTGCTCATGAACCTGAAAAAGTTTACTGAAGAAATATGGTATATGAAGTACAATAAGCAGTACGAGAATAAGAGGGTTAGGTAATTCTCTGGAGGAATAAATGAAGAAAGCAAAAAAAACTCGATTAATCAAGTCTAAACCTAATTATGACAAGAGTGTTCTCGAAACGGTTGGAGACAAAAATATCATCAAGCTCGAGCAGCGACACGATCGTGAACACAAAAGGAGAGAAAAAAGTGGAAACTAAAAAATGCAAACAATTCCCATATTTATAATGTTAACGGTTCCTCCTCGTTTAAAAATATTTTGGAGGGTAAAAATATGCATAGGTTTAGGTTTTACTCTCTCCGTGATGCTATGAGGGTTGGATGCAAGAAGTCGACAATGTTTAGTATTCAAATGGGAAAAGTAAAGGGAGCGTCACCAACATCACTGAAGAAGGATATCAGCAAACAAGAAAAGCATCTCACCAGTTTTTCTCTCTTGTCAGCACCAAATGGCTGCCAAAGTTAAGCCAAGCAGACCAACATCACGGTTTTCTTCTATGTGTTTGGTCTCCATGCTCAAACTCCGCTTCGAAGCAGCAAACCTCATAAATCTGTATGCGTCCTATTCATAAATTCAATTGTGAAATTCAGCCGTACAACACAAATAGCAAGATGACTTATATTAGAGTAACAATCCTGGGGAAAAAATTTCACAATGTTTTTACAGTGGCAGACCGATTTTTGTGTTGTGTACACAAAGTATTATTATATTATTTGGTACATAAATGAAAAAGAATATCTTTATTTGCTGCTGTTGCTTTTTTATGTGAATGCGTCGTGGTCGTTGTGAATTCGTCTCTTTCTACTTTCACTGCCGGTGCTGTTCTCATGCTGCTCCGTTTTTTGCCTAGTCTCTCCTTTCCATTTTGACAAACTAAGATATTTTTGACTTTTGATATTAGAAACACGTAGCTTCATAATTTACGGCTGTTGTGAGCTCTAGTTTCTCAGAGTACAGTAAGCGTAAATAGACCGTTGGTTTTTTTGTGCAAACAACGGAACAGAACAGGGAAAAGCACATGGCCAAAAAATATCCCTTGTCGTGCTTGAGTTTCTTCTTGAAAATCAGAAAGGGAGAAAGCATGGAAATAATAGTGCAAAAATACAAGAGAAAAATGAGCGAGTGAATTGGATGAGAGGTTTCTATACGAGTTGAAATTTGAGAATGGCAATGCATGTAGAAATAGTATTTTTGCCGGATTACTACACATTATCAAAGTCTTATGAGAAAACGAAATCACACTGCTTGTAACATATATTCTGTAAAATTGAGAAGAGGGCCATAAATACATTTTTTGCATTTTAAAATTTGCGTAAAAATCCACTCTGTTCACAAATCATCGAAAAGAGGATGGGAGCACTTTGATAATGCATAAATGTTGTTTGCTTTATTTGTTCTTTCTAATAAACCAAAGTTCTTCAACCTTATAAATTTGTTACGACTGTTGTTCATGTGATTTTTAAAGTACTACTATTATGCAACACTTGTACAAGCTGTATAAACGAAAACAGTTCCTAGAAATGATCTAACTGGCAATAATACATCGTTGTTCTAATGTTCATGCATCTCTGGAGAAAGAATCCATGTTTTTCAATAAAACGAAACCATGCTATTATTGCATTGTTCACGATGTCTCCTTCAAGCATAGTGAGAACCATTGTATGCAAGTGTGATACAGCTAGCAACAAATTCACTCACTCACACATGCCTCATGTTGTCACATTTTCAACTCTGAAAATAAACGGCGCATTTATTCACATGTAAAGTTGTGAGAATAGCGTGTGCCGAATTGTCGAGGTACCCGCACCACTTCTATATTCGTGCCTCCAGTTCTAGGACCAGCAGCAGAAGTTATGACAGACAATGGATAAAAGTAGGAAAAAGTTATACAAAAGGCGAAAACTGTACAATTTTATTGCAATCCTTTGAATTATGTTCACAACATGTTGAAAATTTCGAATAACGTTGTAACATCTGACTGTCACCGAGTATTCCTTCTCTGAGGCACCAAGTATCAAATATACGTTATATGGGATACTTAATATTTAAGCTTTATATAAACTGGCTAAAAATTCATATTTCTGGAGGTGATGTCCCCGGAGGTTGAAATAGTTTTAGCCAGAAAGATCAGTATCAACTTTATGAGCAACTTTCTCTGAATAAAAAATTGCCATCTACTATAGCACTATATCGTTGTTTCTTTCAAATTTTTAATCAACGCTTTACATTTGACATTTTCATGCTGTTATATCAAATCGCAATCTAAATTTATTATGAAATCCAATCTTAGAAGAATGTTGTGGAGCGTGATCATTGACATGCTAGATCTGTGTTGCAAACAGGAAATTAGCAACAACTGTGTCGTGGATTATTGCTAGCTCACTTGTTCATCTAACTTAGCACGATCTTAACTACGATTGAGAACATGGAAGGCGGAGCAGACATAAACTAAAGAGTTTTAGCACCGACGAATATGGATATTTTTATTTGTGCATTTGATGCGGTTTCCAACGGTGTGTGTGAATGAAGGATTTCACTTTTCACAACTTACAGTAACGCACTTCCATTTCCTTCTTGTGCAGAATTACAAAACAAGCACATAATTCTGCGGTTGCACACAAAATATGCGTCACCGGGAAAGCGGAAGGAAAGGAAAGTCATCATAAGGAAATGGAAACCTTCGTTCCATTCATTTTTATCTCATTTTATTTTTCCTTTCCGTCAGGCTAATGTCAATTTTTGACGTTACATAAAGCATATGCTGTGTTGGTACATACACTTTTTGCATTCCCTGCACAGTGAAACGAAAGCCGTTTCTTTGAAAGTCATTTCATATATGATATGGACTACCGCTGTGCACTCCCCCAACAAATTTTCTTGGTATTCATCATCCAAACTTACTAAAAGTACACATTTTTCTTTCGTGGTTCCTTCAAGCACACAAAAATATCCCTCATCATTTCTCCTAATATGATTTTCAGCGTTCCAATCCAGGAATTGGTTGCCAGTTCTACTCACTCTCAGACAACCACCACCCTTCGTGCCTCTTCATTAGTAGTTTTCTTTGCTAACTACTCAACTTGGCTATACAATTATATAAACATCCATGCAATATTGTAATATAAAGAAAGTAAGAGAGCTACACTACTACTCAAGAAACCATTTTTGATTGAGAGGAAATATGCTCGACAGAAAGTTTCCAGGAGAAGTGAAAGACGATGGGGTAGAAAGAACGTCAAGTGAGAACGCAGTGAAGAAAAATATAGAAATATTATACTCCACCAAACTAACGTAAGAATGCAGACGAATGACTTCCTGGAATGTTATATGGACCATGTGTGAAATCGTCTCCTCCATAAGTCTCTATACATTTCGGGCACATTTTCTACCCAACTATTTTGTCCCTTCTGCTTTGTGATCATCTAGCATTTAATGGAAAGTGACAGGCTCAGGAAGGCACAAATAACAATCTCTTTTCTCGATGCACGTTCCTCTCCCATTTTCCCACAACACGTATTTTCCTTTTTTCTAGACTCGCTTTCCCTTTTTGGTGAAAATTTCTTAATAATATTTTATGAAAACAGAGTTATTATCTTATGCATCTAGATATATAACATGTTCTTGCATGTTGTTACATGGACAGTTATATTCAAAGGTTTAACAATAGCCGAGACAATATTTCATCATAATATAAACACATATGCAATATGAAGTGTCTTGGAACTATACCTTTGCTCGTTTTTACGCGTTTCTAAATATTTTTCATTGTGACACGTAAAAAATTTAATAAAGTTCAACATCAATCAATAAAAGCTGGGAAGACGATCTTCGGGATACATGAATAATGAAAACGCATGTTTGCAAATGTAGTCATAAATTAAAGCGTGCAACACCACCTTGTTGATAGGAAAGCAAGTGAAAATAAGCAGGGAACACAGGGACACGACATTATATATTATATCATCAGTCACAACGTCAACTAGATCACTGTTATGATAGGCTACACATTATTCGAACCGAGTCTTGGTGACCTGATTCATTTTTAGCTGTGAACCGTTTTCCTCTCCTATTTCCCCCTTTCTTTTCAATATGGCAGGCATTCTTTTTCGTTCCAAAACCAAGGAAAAACATATTGCACGTCAGGCACGTGTGGATTAAAAACAATGGAAAGGATGTGGAGCCCAACGAGGTGTTAAATAATCGGAAAAGTATACCATGATTCTCTTTCCCTGTTCTGAGAAGAATGATGTCAACTTTTGTCATCACTTTGCTTTCACTTCTTGCTTACTATGAGGTTTTTTCTGAGAATTTTTATTATAGCATGCTTCCCTGCTCTCCCATGTTTTTGCGCACTTTTACAAATAAAGTGTATTTTGTACTTTGGCTACTTTTGCAAGAAAAAAAAGTGTGGAAGTCAGATTTTGTCATCACATTCTTTACATTATAGCAACACAACAACAAAGTAAATTCAAGTATGACCAAATCCAATATATGAAGATAATATTTTCAAACATGTTTCCTTTATAAATCGATTTTATGAGCTACCCACTCACGAAGAATTGCAATGCTCGACATATGTGTTCTTGTGGATGTGTGAAAGCTAATATTGCAGCTTTCTCCAATACTGGCCGCAGTTATTATTGTTATTATTATTGGCTAACAGCTGCCATGCAATGTTGTTCCAACAAAGCGTTTACTCGGTTTGTGACCTGTGAGCATGCAACCAGCCAGCCAAATATAACTTGTGCAAACATTATACAAAAATATAAAAAATATCAGCCGAACAATATTGTACGTAGTTTAAGGGAGAAAGCTCAGGAGAAAGTAGAATTGAACAATATATTACATTACATGTCATTCTCCGATCGTTTGCAGTGTCTTCTCTACATCATCTTTGCTGCAGTAGTCTCTAAATGCCGTGTTGTACCATCGTATCATGCATGTGTTGTCGTTGCCTGTATGAAGTCACCATCCCATTTTCAAACATCTTGAGCCACTTTAGTTGTTAGTTTAGTATGGAGAAAGCTGAAGAGGTTCGTGCCGTATCGTTGTAGCATCACTTATCAATAAACTCTAGCTGTTAGGTTTTTTGTTCTGTACTTACAGACACAAATATCTGAAATTGCTGTAGTCAGTCATTTTGATTTGAAGTTTCATGGGCCTGTGCTTATTGTCATCCTCGATAAAATCAGGTCAGTAATATTTTCTATAAAGCATGCCTTCCCGTTAAGTACATGCAGTGCATTGTAAGATTTCAGGTCTTTCTTCAGCTAAGCATTACATAATAGAGTAGTTAACGGTTTGAAATTTTTTCTTCATCGTAAAACACCTCCTCACGCACGAATAAACTATTCCATCCATCTTCCAATGAAGGTACTGCTAAAAGAGCGTAACTGCGTAAGCCTTTATTATTATTCCCTGTAAATTTGGATATTGTATAGGTTCTATTACTGGGCTGAGTAATAATAAAAATGTACCCAGTTCCAATTATTTACGCTGCTTTTCCTGTCAACTGGGCTAGAAATGAAGGCTCCGTTGTCAGTCCTGACACTGAATCACAGCGCAGTATTGTTACTAAAATAAAGAGAACAAATGTTGCAAAAATATTCTACTACTGCTAATAGGCATTTATTCATGGGTTATGAGGACTACCAATACTACATTCTATGAAGGGCTTTGTGTCGTGACGTTGTCACTGTCACTCATTGCAGTGTGCTTAGAGATATGCTTGAAGCGAAATAATGCTATTTTCATATTTACCAATGTCTTTATTATTCAGGTTTTGTGCAAAAAAATTTACAAGGCAAAATACCACACTATTTCACAACCATATAGATGTCTAAAAGATCATAAGATACACTGTTGATTAAAGATATTTTGCACAAAACATTTAGTTTTTCCTATAAGCCTCATGTATGTGAGCAATAAAAAGTTTCTATATGACTCAAGTTTTCAAGAGTTTTCAGTTGCGGATCATTATTTGTTGTTCACTTTTTCCAATTGAGCCGTTCTTTGTTAACTGTTTTTTTTATAAAGCAGTGTTAGTGATATGGAACCCTATGGACCTATACGTGTTACATGCTGGGAGCAAGTGTGCTGAATAAACTTGCAATTCTGTGAAAATGTCAAAGTAGCTGTTTGCACAGAACTTTTATTGATGATCGAGTTCCAAAAAGACAGATTATCCATTTCAGGCAGTAAACAAAATTGAGAGAAAAAGGAAGAGAAACGCAGTAAAAGCAGCCGGCCTTGCAGCAAATAAACTTAGGTGATAGGAATGTGGTGTTGGATGAAGGAAAAGGTATACGAGAGAAAGCGGAAGGAGTTGTTGTATGACATTTCCCAAAGGAATCGTCATTATTAACATTGTCATGTCGTTATCTTTTTGTGTACTGCAGTTGTCGCGGTGAAGATTTGGTCCAATATACAAGTTTTATAACATATATACAATATCTGACGCAGCTATATAGTTTGTTATAAGATGTGATCCAAATCTCACATCATTTTTATTAGCTTTGGGATGAGTCAGTCACCTGCCTGTTCAAACCACACACGTAATGTGGCTTAGCTCTAGTAGTACACAACATCTATCTCCTTTAGATCTCGTGTAAACATGCAACAGCTGAAAACTGGACTGGTATCTGATACGGAGTGCATTTTTATTGAGTTGCTCATCATCACGATCCCATCACCACAAGACAAACATAAAAGGTTTGAAATGAAACTCCATTGTATTCTGTTTGCACTCTCTAATGAACAGTTTCGTCGCATGTAATATTTGTAACAAGATAGTCTTGGATAAATACAAAACACACTCTTCTCTGGAAGGCACATCTCACGTTACCCTTTGAAGTGAGAATTTTATTTATTTTTACCGTGTCCACATACCGTACTGCAATTATGAAAGTGAATACATACCTTATAAATTCGCCTTTCCATTGAATATATGTACTCATTATTCCAAGGTGCATTCGTTGTCGTTTATTGCGTGCAACGATAACAATTCGTGCATATAAAACTTCATTATGCTATTTCGCGTCAGAAATAAAATTTTCCTTGGTTATTTTGCTGATGCTGAAAAATCCCGAAAACAAACATTTGATGTGATCATCCTTCGCATGCATAAAGGGGTAACTGACACGTTTCAAAATTTTTGCTGATTTGGTGATATGTTTGAAGACATCAGTTTGTGATAGAACTCGTTACAGTTATCTCTTCAGTGCTTCATTAAAGCACTTCAAAAATGTATGTACCTCCTTTAATGCAATCAGTTAGATCAAACCACTATGTATATGGTCGAACATCATTCTCATCACATCATATAAAACCAATGTATTCCATCTCATCTACTAATGTGGATTCACGAGTGCCAGCCTGTCTGTCCTAGTAGCTTCAACAAAATGGACACTACGTCTCCCTCACCCATATGGATATGATATGGCCACAACCCATTTTATTTAATTTCTGACTGCCACCAAAGCCCATTTCATTTCCATTTCTATTCCACACTCAGCATTTTCACCACTTCCTTGTGAATGTGCACTCCAACAAACATGGAAAATTTGCAATGTTACTATTGCGCTCCTGGAGTTCATGAATTTTTACTCAACTTTCATTGTGCTCAATGACTTTGTGTGTATGAAAAAGAAACGTTATTTTCCGCCCTGGTATCCATACAAATGAGCAAAGGAATACGAATCTATGTACGAAGCTTTGTACATTACATTACTATTCATCGACTCACCCAAATTTTCAAGCTATTAAACTGTTTATGTGTACCATTGTGGGATTGTTTTTACATGCTAGAGGAGAGAAATGTAAGCAAGAAATGAGATGAAAATGAAAGGATGGGTGTACAGTATACTTTGTATTTGCGTGTATGTGTGGTATGTGTGAAAATTACTTTTTGTGTAATGGTCTCATAAAAACGAAATGGGGTAATTTTCAACTAGCATGAGTAGTTGATTTCTACATGCTCAATGATTGTATATTCATACAATTTCATTATAGGATTCTTTCACTTTCTTAAATAGCAGTAGTGTAGGCTTCTGAGAAGAAAGAAATAGTGCATGGTAAAGTCAATCTTCTAGTTAAGTGAATTCCAAAGGAACAGAAACTTGATAGAATTGACATGAACAGCTTAACTGCAATTACATTGCAGTGGAATGGTTACTTATTATTATTATGTCTATCTATGTTTTCTTCATAGTTATATGCAGTTGTCTATTTCTACTTGTTTTATAGGTAAATGCAGATATAAGAATGGCTTTCACGTTTGTTTTCTCTTTCAATGGAAAAAGGTAAGTGTGGACCATCTTATCAAGTTTGGATAAAGAAAACAGAGTGAAGGACATCATAAAAATATTCCTAAATAATGTCCTGCAGGCTCAAGATCAACATTATTCCTGACATTTATTCGAGCTATTACTAATTCTTTCCACTGTAAATAATTTGTACCCTTGTTTACCCGAATTCCATTCAAACTTATTGCTACTGCATATTTCAGCAACTCCTGTAATTTGGAACTTAAAAGAACGTTGCATTAATAAATAATAAGTTGGATACATCTGAATGTTTGTAGTTGTAAACGACATTTTTGAAGGAAAGATGTAGACATGATGATACATTTTGTTGAAAACATCATAAAATATATATCTCATTTTAGAAGTCTTTCCCCTGTGACGATGATGAAAAACTAAGAGAAGCATTCCCTTTGTTCAATCAACGCAGAAGGAATAACATGAAAGCGTGTAGTAATTAAAAGAAACTAAAAAGATGTAAATTATGATGGTACACTTTTGTGGAAGAATGCCATGTGAATCAACATACCCCAGGGTAGGGTTAAAGCATAATTATGGGAGGGTGGAAAGTGGAAACTGATTCGAGATGTTATGAATGTCAGAAGAACCATTCTATGTTAGTGGTTGTTTGTACAATTATATTATAAAAACCCCTTCTCCATTCACCCTTTCCGCTTCCAATATCACTAATTATACCGACTATGCAAACAGTAGGGTGGTCCATCAGACATGCCATCAGACTTCAAAATTGAAAATACTGCAGTGAGTGATTCCCAGTTGAATAAATAAATCAGGAACAGTAAACGGAATAAAGCAGGTCAAATGTATAGTTTTGTGGAATTTCATGGAATTTGTGAATGATATTTGACTCCTCATTCTCCATCAATCTTAGAGACTTGGTGATGAGGAGCTTTCTTTAAAACAAAAGTTGTCAACTAACGCAATAAAAAGTAGAGAAAAGAATGAAAATAGTTAGGATTCCTTTTATACCGCAATAAATGGACACTTTTTCCTCCCACTTTTTCCATGATACTGCACCAAAAGTGAAATACTCAGCCAGATTTATCTTCTCTCGCTGAAAGTTGCAATTTCGGAGTTTTTGTCATCTTTTATGTTCATGGAATCTTTATCCGACTGACGACGTTTGCGATTCCCATCTATATGAGGACATTGAAGGCATGTCGCCATACACTTTTATCTACCATTCAACCATAATGTATTCATGAACCATACCGGATATACTTTCTACTTATGAGCATTTTACCTTCAAACTTCAAACACTGCATGTTTGCACAGATATGTAAATATATTTAATGCAAGACAGCAAAAGGGGCGCAATATCCTTCTTCCGAGAAATTCAAGTTTACTGCAAACAAGCAGTTTCATATATAGACAAGCTGACTTAACTGCCTCCAGAGAACTTTTACCGTTCATGGGTCTTTATTCTGCATATGCATGCTCCAGTTCTTGTGAGCTTTCACAAAATTGCCCTTGTTTCTTCTGCATCATCACATTATCATGATTTCAGGAATTTTCTTCCGCTGTCCTTGTCTTTTCTCTTTTTATAGTGGAAGTAGTTTAGAAACAGGACACAAATTATGCTTTTAAATTTTGCATAACGGCATTACTCTACGACTACGGTAGTTGTTTTAGTTTTCATTGCCTATCTTCTGTATGTCAACAGAGAGCACGTACATCGAATTGCATGGGTTGTGAGCACAGCTAAAAGGATACAATTGCGTCACGAATTGAATATTTATTATATCTGTTTGCGTAGTAGAATTTTTCTATTACATTCGCCGGAAGTAGGACGATCTACATTTGGAAGCATTATTGCCTCGTTAGCTAATAAAATATGTTTGTCATAGGCCCTTTACCTCTACCTCTATGCAAAATATTAATAAAAGGCAAATAGCCAGCTAAGTATAAGTCCTTTACATGCTCCAAAGGAAAAAGTGTGGCAAGGTCGTGCATTGACACATTTCATTGTCTGTTAATTACTCCATTATTACGTTTACGCCGGACGCGAGGAAATGAAACGGTAATTTTCTGCAATAAGTAGGAAATAAACATGACCTTCATAAGCGATCATCCGCTCGAATACAAGTCAAAGATAACGTTTATATTTTAATGGTACATTTTATGTCATTCATTACCAACTCAAATGAGATCAAAGAATATGAATGCTATGACTAAGAAGTCTTCAAAGCAGAGGTCTGTAAAGTGGCCATTTGCCAAAAATAGGTGTAGTACTTATTAGCAACCATGTTAATGTGCAAAAAAAGGGGAAATGTCACAGATAAAAGATAAACCTGTGACGAGACGCAATTATGCGCACTTTAAAGGATGTGTAGATGTAAGGAAGAGTCACTTAAGGGAGCGAAAGCAGCAAGCAAAATTCTAAGTCTAACCAAGTGCAAGTTCATACGCTCTTCGTACAAATGAGTACAAATGAAAAGGCTTAACAAGAAAGCCTTTATTTTCAGATTTGATTTTGGATGAAAGTGGGGAAAACAAGATTTAAACGCTAGTGGAAATGATGATGGAATGGAATGATGGCATTTTATTTACTACTACATTATGTGTATCACTTCTGATTCTGATTGTAGCTGTGCAAAATTAACTGCAAGGATAATAAACGTAAAGCCCAACAAACATGGATATTACATACAACACTCTTGCTTCCACCCTCACACACATAATCCATCAATCAAACATACTTCCCAGGAAAGCCGAGAGCTTACAGCTTTATCTCCAAACTTTCACAAGTGTGTAAACTCGTTCGCTTGAGCAACACACGTTCCACTTTTACTTCATTACAAGTAGTTATGAAGTTCAAAGTACTCAAAACTGCAACTCTGAATAGGAAACGAGAAGTTTTTGGAAATTGTCACTTACGCATCGTAATTAATGAATGTGGAACTTCACTCAATCACTTACACTCGCTACCAGTGTAAGTTGGTCCTACTCGATACTGCAAACTTAAGAGCCTACTTATGCAACAAAACAAGTGGATATCTATATTCTATACTGCAATAAGAGCAGTGATTACCTTTAATACATCCCATACAAACTTTGCAACAAATTGCCAACTTCAAGCCATGTGTTATTCTAAAGCTTTTAATTTAAATATAAGTTTGCCACTGTGGTGATTATCCTGAAACACGATCTCAATGCTTCGTTTAGTACTGTTTTGATGATGAACATGGCAGAAAATGATATAACTAGTGAAGGATTAATATACGTTTCTTATATTCTGTTTGTAGCTCCAGCTCCACCCACACAAACCAGTTTCCATCTCCTCTCTAAACTTTACTATCGATTCAATGATTTCGCAACAACTTGTGAACAGTTTAATGGGATTTCCAGGAACACGAGAGACAGTACGTGGAGCATGTTTACAAAAGCAAACATTGCTCCGACTTTCTAAACCCCTTTGTTCAATACCACTAGACAAGTTTCTTGTTAGATTAAAATACAGAAATAGGATGTTTGATTCAGATATGAAGAAAGCTCGATGTTTCTGTAGCTGATGAGGATGAGTAATGAATGAAAAGGAGAAAATTTCTGTAGAAGACTTTCCAAGAGATTCTCAGAAAAGACATATCATTTACATCCTCCTCTCATAATCATCAGCTCAATCTCAAAAGACAAAGGAAAAGAAATGAAGTGGTGCAACTTGTCTTGGATTCATTCATTCAAGAGAAAAGTCTGTCTTGATTTCTATTCTGTAAACCCTACACTATTACTGCAGTAGTATCTGGATGAATATTCATGTAAAAGGAGCCAAAATCTTGAGTTGCGCTCGTCATTGTTCAGCAAAGAAGAAACGTTGCACTGTATTATTAATAGAGTAGTACTCTTCTATTGTCAATCCATCATTTTTTCACGCTTCGATTGAAACGCGAAAGAAAAGACCAAGAATTGAGAACTCGCTGCACATCCAACACAAAGATAGAAATGAAGAGCAATATGGTGAATGCCAAGCTGCCTGTCTACTCGAAACTTTTTGGCTTTGTTCCATTTCCCAAGCTATTGTTGCCCAAGGGGTTGAATTAAATGAAAATTAATATCTCTCGTTTTGTTTTTGCTCACTACTGTTCCTTCATTAATACTAAAATCTTGACTTGAAGATGTGTCGTTGCAAGCCGAATTAATAAACATGAGATTCTTTTCGAACAATGATTTCTTTTGGGTGAACTTACGCATTTTGCGAGTGTTTACATTGAACATTTTAAATTTGTAGTGATAGTAGTGAAGCATTATATAATTTTGGTTTTTTGGAAAATCAATGTTTTGATTTATTTTAAGTTATTCATCGTGGCATTGGAAAACCACCATGTCTAAAATCACCCCTTGGCCGTCACATTCCTGATTAGAAGCGATGCGTCAAAGTCACAAGCTTGTTTCTTCCTTGACAGCTCTCCATAAATATAGGAGTAGTCTTTATCATTAAAACTCATCTTTTGATCAAAGATTTGCTACTGTTTTAACCAGATTCTTTCCATCTCTTGACCTGACAGATTCAGAGGGGAAGAAATCTCTTGGTACTTGATGCTTCTTCGTATTTGGACCATTAGCTTTGAAACCAGGAATCCCAAACTGAAGGTAAACCTCAAACATTCTTTATGCAGAAAATATTATGTACAGACTGCACGCGTATTCTCAAATGGAATTCTTGCTCAAGAAGATAAACGAATGTCACGAATCATTTCTTCTCCCACATATTTTTCAAGTTCAAATGCTGGAATTTATTTATTCTATGTTATAGCAGGAGTTACCTACCTTACAAGGTTCACCAAGTAGCCCCCTTGGTTGAAGATATTCCTCCAACGGTCCTCATCTAAAATACAAAAAAAAAACATTTAATTTTAATGTTGTGCAATCCAGCAAAGCAAAAAGCTCATTATCAATGACAAACGAGTCTCAAAGTAGAATACGAATGTAATTGGCCAAGTTTTTCCAAGAAAAGGCATTTCCCTTTCCTGCTCACTCACTAAATTAGGTATGCATTTTCTACATTTTGTTCATAAAACGATGAGGAAAATTGTATTCCCAAATTACAACATTACAGCATGCATCTTCTGTTTATGAATGTACTTTTACGATTAGCTTGACACACTAAAGTATAGGTATGCAAGGAAAAGGGGAGCAAATGCTTTATAAGATAGTTTTAATGCTCTTTCAGCAACTTTCCTTAATTGCTTGAAAGCGTGAAATCCTCATTCCTGATCCATTAAAATTAACACTTGCAAGTTGGCTGATAAGAAGGGTCTTAAAATTATGACCTAACTAATGCTGCACTATTAGTAGCTTTTTAAGGATTTAAAAAATTTGGACTCAGTTCCTCATAAGATGTATGCATTTATTCATCAACAAGCATAGAGTTACTAATGCATTCCGCCAGTCTTCAGTTTTATAAACTGACAGTTACGCCAGTTTTATTACTATCTTTAATACTATAAGCAGAGTAAGCAAATTATTATGTCTTTGCTCTTGTCTACTGCTTAGCATTTTCCTTTTCCCACCATGTAGTTGTGATGCGTAACATAGAAAATATTAAAACATATACTGCGTCATTCATAACCCTCTGTAAAAGTATAATAACGGTAGTGTTGTCTGTTATTGTTATATGGAACGTTCATAAGCATTACTAGTGACAGGCATTATTTCAGCGGAAAAAACTAATACTCTACCTTGCAGGGAGATAACGAACATGAAATATAATCTACAATTTAAACAGGGAGAGATGGTTCCCCCTTTTTCCATTTCGAAAAATCTGTGGAATGCTGTGGCAGCACTTCTCATTTTCATTTCCTTCCATATCCTACCGTTCCCGTAATAGCTAGTGTGTGTACCACTTTACTACGTCTACTACTCCAGTTTGGTTGAATAGATTGGTAGTAGAAGGGGAGAAAAAAATAATGCTGGGACAACATCAACGCAAAATGTGTGGTGCATAGACAAAAGTCGAGAAAACAAGAGTTTCCCCGAGAAAATAGTTAAAGACCGAGAAAAATGACTCAAGAAATGGGGATTTGAGCCCATGTTCCTCCTCTCAACCGTAGATTAACAAAATTTATAAAATAGATGAATCTACAATGAAGCTTTCCTCCCTCACTCTCTTGTTATTGTTCTCTCCATACAGGCATAAAGTAAATGCGTAATATTTATTTGTACTATTTATTTTAGAATATACCTCTATAATATGTATGTATGGTGAAAGGCTGAATGCAAACGTGCGTAAAGATGAATGAATGAATGCATTTTATTATAATAAGTATTAAGTGCGGTTGGAAAAGGGGAAAAAGAAAACTTGAGAAAATTCCAAAATTTCAGGAGCTGGAGCAATGTAGTGGGTATGGTACGTCGAGTTTAGCTCGTTTTTGTCTTTTCAAGAAAGACTTTTTCTGCAGGCGTAAACAAGAGAAAGTAAAGCGGAGTTTATATATATATATATATTCCGAAAGTAAACGAAAACATTTTCAGACATAATCATGCACATGTACTACGTACTTGCACTAAATTATGCTTTCCTTCTCCGTTTGTAGAACTTTCACCAGCACCACTGTAAAAACTTATTTTATTCGGATAAACCTCTAAGCCTGTACACAATCATGCAAGGAAAATATTTTCTTGGAGGAAAATAATATGCGATGCACTCACTCATCATAATTTTACTCTGTGTACCGAGCAGCAGACAACCCCAAGAGAAAGATGAGAGTTGCATGCACATGCACTGCATAGTCATCGCTGGGAGGGAAAGAGCACGAGTTCATTGGAATCAGAAGAAAGAAAATGTTTTCAGGAACGCCAAAAGGAAAAGTTACTGCTTGTGAGTATGATTATGTAAAATACTTTACTTTGGATAGGTAAATGTATATTTTCGATAACTTCATGTACATGAGGATGTGAGATGTCAGCAGAGATGTATTTTATGTTGCGTCTAACTCATTGATAATGAACCGCAGTGTAACAGCAACTTCATCTTTTACGTTCGTCTACATCATTAACAATGCTTTGTTTCCTTCGTGTATTCATTATTCTACATTTGCTGGCTTCCAACATTCAATTTGCAGACTGCACCGCGGTAATTCTTTTATAATCTTTGGGGCAAACCAAAAACACATTTTTTACTTTAGCAGCTTGCACAATCTATTTGTGTCCATTCAGACTCTCATTTTCAATAATGGGAAAACAACAGAACAGAATTAATCTATTGGATTGTATTTGCTAACTTTCAAAAGAAAGCTATTTTTTGCTTTCTACAAAGCAAAAGTCTCATATTGCAAAAGGGAAACAGTTGTTTGTTATAGAACGGGCCACTACTGTAAGTACTCTGCATTTTCATGATGAAACAATAATGATGATAATAATGACGTTGTGTTGTGGTGTTGGTGGATGAGTGGATATAATAAAGGTGCTATGTATTTTGTTTCATGTTCAAAAACAGTGCGCACCATTATGAATTCTCCATTTTCAAACAACAAGAATCCAATTTCAGGCCGCGATGAGGTTTTCCCTCTTGTTGTTCAAACTGTAATGTCGATGAACAAAGAGATTTTCTTTACAGAATGAAATGTTACTTTTACACATCACATTATACTACTATCGTTCTTCAGAAACATCATTTCCAGATAGAAGCGTTCATGGAATCTGGTAGTTTTAGTTTAATTCACCGTTACGATAACAAGAGAAAAGCGTATGTGAGCTGCTCTCATTTTAGTCTAAAGTATTATGCAACATAACACTTTTATCTGTTTACACTTTTCGTGTGTGTAAAACTCACTCTCTCTAAAATATCAGATATGCATGAGGAATGTATTTTTTCGGCACTTCCCTTTTCGTGTTACATTTCTCATCATTAGACCCGCAGATACTTAAAGAGCTTCAAAATTTTCAGTGGAACTAGAGTACGCATTCGTATTTAAATAGACTCAATATGCTTATGCAAGACAAGCTGTGAGATACACATGCATTCTTTCTGATGCCAACTCTGAGCTCATTTCCCCTTTGTACAACTCACCACTTTAGTTTTACCTCTTTCTTTCTTTCGTCTTCTTCTTCTTCATCATCATCATCATCGCCGGTTTCTTCACTCTTGAGCAGACACATGAATACTTGTGCACATACTTAAGAAGATTCTATAGGGGAAAGTTAGACATAGCTTTGCATGCACTAGTAGAATTAAGCGACCACCACCACTGCTAACCAGAGTTTATACTCTCGTAATGAAATGTGTTTTACTGCGAGTTGAGTGGCATGACGAAGAGAAAACCAGGGTATGCATGTATATGGGAGACATGCATGATGGTGGTGGTGCTAGTGGGCAAGGGAATTAAAAAGGAAAAGAGAGGAAATTGTAGGAAATGATGCTTTTGTTCAAAGTCTCCGAGGACAAGTTATAACAGTAGGAGGGAGAGACAATTAAGGTCTAATATCAGGATCTACTAATGAGTCCTGTCATTTTTCCCATCTCCTTTCTCGTATATTGCATCACACACTCTTTTCCCTTGTTTTCTCTTCTTCTCGTCTTATTTTTTTCTGCGTAGGTTTTCTTTCGTCGACATGAATCGACCACCATCAACCACCCCAAAGTTGTGTGTATGAACGTGCACGCAGCCACTATCACCGCATTCATACAATCAGAAAAGTGGCCTGCGTCGCGTGGTTAGTGAACGGTGAACTTACTACAAGATTCTTACTGGTTTTTTGGGTTTCTTTTGGATTGAAGAATAAAAGATGACGATGACATGTTCCTATGAAGAATTTTCTGGAGATTCTTCTCTTCCAATTTCTTCATACTCTAAAGCCTAGTCAAGTTACTTCATTATCGCTTGTGTACACTTGTCTTCGTTAATGAAAAACGGAACGCTTTGTGGTTTTTGGAAGTGAATGTTGGATTTTGCTTCAAGTGAGATAATAAAATGTTGCGTTTAATTTTAAATACGAGATTAAATCTAAGATTTTGGGTGGATACACAAACAAGTCTTGGTTTTGGGTTTCACGGTGTTTTTTTTCTAAAAGTGTCCAAATATTTGTACCTAACCCAGAAACTTTACTTTCTATAGAGAAGTGGAAGTTAGGAACAGAAAAGTTTGCACGTAGTAAACATAATTGTAAGTTTAAATACCTGAATGCATCTACACAAATGCTTAATGCAGCATGCTGGGCTTGCTTTCTCCAACTTGACAAAATTGCTTTGAAAGTTTTTGATTGTGTTTTCCCGATTTCACCGCATGACAATAATTTTTGTCTATTATAAACTTTTAATGTAGCAATTTGTGCATCACAGTGCACTTTTATTTGAGGGCAGTGAAAGTGCTGATTGTTGTAAAACGGAGAACTTCTCACTTGTCATTCTCATTTTGATTACAATTACTGCAACGTGTGTCTTGAGAACAGCACACTGTGACGAAGTCATATAATGACAAATGGATGCAATTTGTTATTTCCAAAAAGAAAGAAAATTGTTTCGCCTCGTTTGTTATTCTGTCTTATCAATGCTCTAGCATGAACTGTTATCTGAAAAGAAGATGCTAAGCATTACTCACACATCACATCAGAAGAGGGTAAAATTTTAAAAGGAGAAGGAATTTTGTCTCGGGTAGGGGGTGAACAGCCGTCATCGTCAAAAGAGGCTTTTCATTAAAATCTTAAAATTGACTCAAAGGAAAAAATCTAAAGAAACCCATTTTTATGCAATATCAAGTATCCCATTTAAAATCTCTTTGTAAACTACAACAATCACACTGGCCTCTCTCAATTCTTTCAGCCAGCTAAATGACAATTTGGCACGTTCCCTGTGAAAATCTCGTTCAAAAGATGAAAGGGTGAAAAAGGAACAAAAAAGGAGCATTATATTCCATGCCACCTTTTTTTCTTTTAAAAGAAAAACAATTTAGGGTTGAAGTTTAGTTTTCGCCTTTTGTCATTCCTACTATTAAAGAGAAAGATTAATGATGCCGAAGAGCTAAGACCCCCTTTTAATGTGAACAATGATGATACATAAGAATGATATTCTCAAATGGTTCAATTTGTGTAAGTACAACTAGACCATTAATTTCTGAAGAATTTGCTTTCTTCTATTTGCATTTTTGGCAAAAATATTTAGCGAGTAAAAGTTTTTTGCTGATTTTTATAACAGACGCATTCTTCTTCCACAATAAAAATTATAATGATTCCTAATTAGCAAAAAATAACTTGGCTGTTGACTGGGTTGACCGAAGCAAAGCATTTATTGTAGTTTTGTGCTCTGGACTCCACAGTAGTGTTTTCCATTATTTACGGCTAATAACTCATTGTCAGTTGTGGAAGAAATAGTATTGTGTATGTAACGACTGGAACTAAAATGCACGGTTCAGTTGTAAAAGTGGTGGCGGTTCAGGACCAGAAATGGCCGTGAGCACTGAAGCTCTCTAGCTATTATACAGAGTAGCTAGTGGCCATTAGGTAATTTATGTAACCAATAAAAATTAACGATGAGTGTAGTGCTGGGAATTCGCTCTGGTTGATACACATTTCTAATGCGAAAAAATATTACAATTGGAAACAGTCCTCCATTAACATACTAAATTTCAGAAGTACATCTCTGGGAGCAAAATGAAACTGTTGCATTTTTTATTTCGAATATAACAAGTTAATGACTGGAGTGAGGGCAGCTGTATTTTTTGTTAATAGTGTTGGCGTCTTGACGGTTGCTTTTCAGATTGAGACAAAAAGGTTAATAAAAAGTCGTACAAGCAAACACATACAAAATACAATGTTGACTTCATTCATTAAACATAACACAGCAAAGCAGCTTGTATTTATAGCTGGGAAACAGTGAGTGCAAAAATTAAGCCAACTGGCCGATTTCCCAACCGAGAAAAATGAAAAAGCACAAAAGGAACAGGAGAATATGTGTCTTCGCTCCATCAAAGCGTAACTTTTTGATGCTGCACTATGTCGAGACTTTTCCCATTTCCACTATAAATATCATCACAATCATAACACGATAATTCACTGGACTGGAAGCTGGCCGATCAACAGACATATAGACATTCGATGTACCTCTGTGTACTTAACTAAAGTTCTCTATATATTCATGATATTATGCTTTCTCCGTACAGATAAACATTATGTACCCTTATAGCATTAATGTGAAGAGCTTTGTCCGCAAATAAAAAATGATGATAGAAGATCCCTCAGCATTTTTTCTTCGTTTGGTGAAGAAAATATGATAAAGAGCAGGCAGATATTGTTTTCAAGTGGAACCCTGGGACAGAACATAAAGATAATCTAGCACCAACACCGCTGCCGGTTGGATGACGGCGCTCTGTGTGTCGCACTGGTCTACTTATTATGTGAGTATGTGTAGTGGAAACAAACGAGCAGTGAGTGACTTACGTTTACAAAAAAAAATCTACTAATGCTACTAATAATACAAAAAGCCCTATACAACAATCATATTTTTATGTGGCATTCTTTTAATGTACTCTTTTTTCTGCAGCTGTATATTTCTTTTAACTGTCCACGTCAAATGGGGCGTGATAGCTACAAAGACTGACACAACAAGGGAAGAAAAAAACTGAAACACATTCAAGAAAAATGGAGGGATATAATAAAATGGTAGAAGAATGACATTGTAGTTTTTGGTCCGTTGGTGTTATTTGTTTTGATGATCTCTTAGAAGTGGGAGTAGTAGGTCATTTTTGGAAACTATCTGTTTTTCTGAGATACACACACACACTTACTTCTTATCAAGAAGTAGCTATAATACGAAACGCACATAAAACAGTTTTTTTTGCAACCAAAAGTTTGAATCAGATCATTCCTTTGTTATTGAATAAGAGTAGAGATACCACATTATATTCACATACATTGCTGCTATTATTGCTTGTGTGGTAATACACGCATGCCAGAGTACGCACAGCACAGGAAGAGAAAGTATGTTTTATGAAAGTAAGGAATGATTTCCTTCCTACGCCCACAACTTACTATATTTATACTTTATTTCTTTTTCTCTTTTTTCTCGGTATTGGAATCGCTTGAAAGAAGAAGAAATCCTCGCTTTGATCCATGATTTCCTTTATAACTCCTTGACTTGGTTTAACTTATTTACGAGACATTTGCTTCCATTTCATTGAGCTTTCGCTTTATGTTGGATTTGACAAATGTTGTATGACTTTCTCACGCAAACGGGCTGCCCAAGCTTGCTTGCCTAAATAAATAGCCATTCGTTTTCTTAAAATTTTACAAGCAAGAAATTTGTAACGTTAAAAAACTGTCAGTAGTTATAAATTTTTAAGTTGTTGATATTTGCCATGCCTGAAAATGCATAGAAAAGTACCTTTATTTAAATAAATATCCTACTCGAATAAAATTTAAAATACTCAATGATAAACGTCCATAAAATATGATTCCTTATGACAGGAACAAGGAATGGAATCCACCTTTTTAGAATGAAAAGGGATACTTTATACTCAAATCCTTGTCCGAAGCACATGCAACTTTAAACACATATTTTACTCGATTTGCATACATACATAAGCATCATACACTTCACCCAACAGTTCACAAAAAAATAGGAAACATTTTAAGGTTTCATCTCATATTTTCCCATTCTAACTTTCACAATCCGTCCGTCCCAACTTTTGATCTACACTCTGCATGGAAGATCTCTGGTCTATTCCTTTTATTCCGGGAAAAAATACAAAAAGAGAAAAATGTAGGTGCACATACATCATGTTTCGTACGTGTGCCCACTTTTCCTATTTTCTCTGTTATTCTTAGTTTCCCTCTTTTGGTATGCATGTGCATGCAAGTTTATGTGTGTATCAAAGAAGCATAAAGAAACATCAGATCCCTTGGGTATAAAGTTGTCTTTTCAAGTAAAATTTATTCCGTGTTCCTTGTTCCAAAAGACAAGCATACATTTTATACAAATAAATAGTAAATATAATATAATGCGAAGGAGGAAGAGAAAGACTACATACACAACACAACGAGAAAATATCCCTTGCCACGAGCTATTCAAGCAGTGAGCCGAAAAGTAAAAAGCTAAACTCAATTTTTCCTTATTCTTTTTACTTCTCTTTTTCTCTTTCTTTAAAAAATTGCTTCTGTGTGGGTAGCACTGTAT
The DNA here is from genome assembly GCA_034700605.1 of Willowsia nigromaculata. Taxonomy (NCBI): domain Eukaryota; kingdom Metazoa; phylum Arthropoda; class Collembola; order Entomobryomorpha; family Entomobryidae; genus Willowsia; species Willowsia nigromaculata. The sequence goes on from JAQIXX010001055.1 coordinate 37,125, forward strand.
GTATGAGTATCTACCTAAGTAAGTCCTATTTATTATTGTATAACAAGAAGGCAAAGCACAAAAGTATCAAACCTGGATGGAACCATAACCAGAAATAACAAAGAGAGAAAAGACCACCTTCTGTCTAAAAGTTCAATTTGACTCCTATCATCTTTCTCTTTTTCGCGTGCCTGCCTCTTCCTCCTCTCATTGATAGCATTGTGCATAGAGGAGACAACCAGATTCACAAGTTATATTATAATAGAAATAAATATAAAAGCTGCCTAGCCTCTAATATGAATGCGTTTATGTAATCTATAGTTTGGTAAATACTTCGTGCGTATCTATATAGTGTACACCTTTACATTTTCTAAAGAAGTCTCCTACTCTCTAAAGAATTCAGCAGCCATACTGGTTTCACAACAAAATAGAAAGTATGTATGAATGCGTGAATGACGACGAAAATGGAAAATTTGTGAAATCTTGTTAAGGGAGGCTTACAAGGAAACCTGTTTATCTGCCGGATTTGTTTTTGTACACCTCGAAGTATTGGAACCATCATGGATGGAAGGGAAGTGAACATGGAAAGCATAAAGCCCTTTTCCGTACGTTGTGTCTAGGGCTATTTTGAAGCAATGTTACATCTGCGTTATTACTGGTAATTAAATAAGTTTCCCTATTTATGTTTGCATCTTAACCGTTTCCCTTGTTAGTAAGGCACACTTCATTCTATTCCAAACAAGCAACATCCTTTAATTTCATTTACACTGGTATATGCTTTAACATGCAAAGAGGAATAAGAGATTGCAAACGTGCAAGTAAAATGGTAGCGTCAATTTTTTGATCGAGAAGTGAGATAGGGAAAAGAAGCAGAAAAGGGTAAATAACATGGTTATAGTGTAGTGTGGTTGTAACAAATGACTTTGGATGCTCCAACAGCGAAAAATCTATTTAGTAAATTCAATGAAATATCTTCGTCGTTGTTCCTTGGCTTTCCTATCTTCGTTTTTGCAAACGACAGGAGTATTCAAAAAAGGTAGAACAAGGAAGCTGGCAGGTTTTGCAGGGGAAAAATCTGTAAAACTTTGTCTTAGCACGAATACTTCTACTTTCCTCAGGAATTTTCAGTCAGCAGAACCCTTTATAATGGCACGAGCCTTACTCCATGAAAATAGAATTCACGTGAAGAATGTTGGGCTCACAGTATACGTTAATACCCTTCATGAGTTTGAATGCAGGAAAACTTCAAGAGCAATACAATATCCCGTCGTTGTTGTAGAGTTTTCCTAGTTGTTGCAAAATAAAAAATAATACAGTTTATGAGCCTATAACTCTGCCGTGTTCTGTTGTTGAAAACTTATGGCATGCATCAAGACAGGATTTCCTTCCGGGTTTCCATTTTCAAAGCGTTGCTTACTCAGCATCTTTTTGCAGGATCCAAACTTTGATATCATCATACGCATCATATTATTCTTCCTCTAGTGTATTTATCATGCTTGAATTGGTTGGGAACAGAAGATTGCATTGTTCTGCTGGTGAAGCGATGAAAAAGTGAAAGTTACATAAACGGTAAATTCTTGTGAGTCCCGAGTATTTTCGGAACTTATTCCGACGTCAATCTATTATCCAAAAGTAAAATTGGAGTTTTAAAAATTCATTCACTTCAATATTCAGAATTAATTGATCTAGGTAATTTGCTAATGTAGGTAAGGTATACGAAATCTTTTCATTTTTCAGGGTAAGAACTTTTTGTCTAAACCTTGTATTTCTTGCCTCAGGTTCAGCAGCATAATATTTAGTCCAGCTTACCATCATAGAGAACATAACGACAAACTACTCTGAATGACAATGATGATGAGACAAAAATTGCCTAACCCAATCCTCCTTTTGTTTCGTGCGCCGGAATTCTGGAGGATAACAAGATACTAAAGTGACTAAAAAGTTTCTTTATTCCGGAAAGGCTGTAGGCAAGCAATGCATTCATCCATAAAACGCTTTATTATTACATTTTACGTCCTCTGAATTACCATTTCAGAGCACTTAAGGGAGTTGCACGAGCTCATTTTGGTAACGGCAATTTTAATGGCTACCTTGGACCCATACAATATTGAGCACGAAAAAAAACAAAGAAAAAGTATTGCACGAGACAAAAGCACAGTTGGAGCAGTTTGGCTGCTTCTTTTCAAAACAAATACATGTCTACATTTAACCCATCCCTCCGACTAACTGAGCAAACTTTGCTGCTACATCTTTAGTCGATATAGCTTGGCAGCTATCGTCTAACGTTTTACCGCAGGTGATATGCTTAACATTTAGAACCAGACATTTAGGCATACTTCTAAAAACTGGACTTCAAGTACTTTAGACTGTGATGCTATACTAAACATTATATATCATTAAGCAAAGGAGGATTCCTGGTAAGCTGGCAATTCATTTTCTCCTAAATATTTATTTTAAAAATATATTCGTGTGGAGAAAGTGCAATATGTAATTCCAATACGAATTTATTTTGCTCTGGATGAAATTGGTCACGGTGACATCTGACATGTGTGGGGACTGCACTGTTAGGAAAAAAGCGTACTTAACGGTCATGTGGTTCTTTCAAAATGAAGTAAAATACGCACTTGGATTGTAAATGTACATACTGATGAAGTGGCGATGTGAGACAGTCTGAAGAGGACAACGTACTTCTTCTGTTCTCATTACACAAGCGTTTTCATAGAAAAGCTAGTCTGTGCATCTACAGACAAATCCACCGTGTTGTTGAGGAAAATGGAAAGAAAAGCCAAGATTTATTGACTGAAGGATTTATGTGTCTCATAAAGAACGAGCTTGTCGTTAAGGATGGCGTTAATGACCGGAGCCGCTTAACACCACAAAAGAATATAGCACACACCATGGCTCTCACACAGTTTTAGGCGGTCCAACAGAGAGGATAAAACGTCTTGAATAAGATGAAAGGGCAATACCGATT